>CABFVX010000572.1:203589-264129 GCA_902151425.1 Timema shepardi
CTCAGAAACCTCCGGGCTGCTAACTCCTTCTCGAATTTCCACCCTCCCCTCATGCCCCCCCCCCCCCTCCAAAGCCTTTACAGTACCGCAGTAGCAAAGGAGGACTACGCCGCAAAGCCAGGGCAGAACAGAAAGAACATTTTTAAAGCCCTTCTCACACCTGCCCCATTCCAATATCCATCCGCTTCATCCACCCACGTTCCCCCGCAACTCCTCTCCATGCAACCTGCTTATCAGTTATGACCCCTCTCTCCTCCACTTACCCCGTATCATCATTCCGACTACCGCTCTCTTCTCCACCTACACCATATCATCATTCCGACTACCGCTCTCTCCTCCACCTACACCATATCATCTTTCCGACTACTGCTCTCTCCTCCACCTACACCATATCATCTTTCCGACTACCGCTCTCTCCTCCACCTATACCATATCATCTTTCCGACTACCGCTCTCTCCTCCACCTACACCATATCATCTTTCCGACTACCGCTTTCTCCTCCACCTACACCATATCATCTTTCCGACTACCGCTCTCTCCTCCACCTCCACCATATCATCTTTCCGACTACAGCTCACTCCTCCACCTACACCATATCATCTTTCCGACTACCGCTCTCTGACCCTCTCGGACCCAAGAAGGACAGATATCAAATGCCTCTTAAGTAAAAAAAACTGCAGCGGCGACTTTTTGACCTGGGCCTGGACAGCGCACCTCCCAATTCCCCGAAACAATAAGCAAGCTTAGAAAAACAAATTAAAAGACTACTCACAGCTGAGCAACAGCAAGTTTGCATGGGACATTAATAGTGTCTGAAGAAAACCTTGCAGTCATCTCTATTTTTGACATTCAAGGTATGGTTTAGCAGCATGTTGTTACATGTCATAAGACTGTTACAGAACCTTAGTATAAAACTGTACTTAGGGATGTGAAAAAAGTATCGAAACTCTACTAATATCAAGTGTCCTTTCTATACTAGTGTTTTTTTTCCTGGTACTTTTACTGATATTAGAACTCACACACCGGGGTATCAGATTGGTATCGAAAGAAACAACTTGTTTGTTATCCTCACTCATGTTGGGATTAAATTTTTACTAGAGTGGACAGTGGAGAAAGAAGAAATGACATTATTTCAATTCACACTCAATTTCTAAATAACAAGCAGGAAGCAACTCTAACATTCAATTTCTTTTAACTTATCATAATTCATAGCTGGTCTTTCTTCTTAATGAATACAGCCTGATGACTGACAGGGTGAGTAGCGACCAGACCCCTTCCTATGCCAATGAGCACGCTCATCACAATCTAAACATAATAAGCTTGTGTAGAACTCAATGGACTCAATCGACTAAATGGTGCCCCGAGCAGGTGAAGCAAACAAGTTTATGCACGTTGTTTAAGCAGATAAAGAAGGGAAGGGTGTCTATTCTTCTATTATTTGTCAATAGTTATTAATATATATTGATAGAATATATAAACGACAAATGTAGTTATAAAGTGGCACCTCCCATAAGTTAATTATGGAAGTTTTTTAAAAGTCAGATAGCGAAAAAGCATCTTGTAAAATGAGTTTAAGATTATTAAAAACCATGATAATTGTCAGTGTTTAGATAAATATAAAAATAAAGTTATGATGCTAAATTTGAAATTATTACCAGAAAAGAATAAACACTTTTCCAGATTAAAATTTCGATATGGATCCTTACTTCTATCAATAAATTTCTTTCAATACTAGTACGATATTGATATTTTCATTCCGATACTTTTAATGAGTAAGGTATTGAGACTTTTATTTAGCTACCATATCCTTAACAGTTCTACACACTTTGCGAGATAACATTTGTTGCAAATGATCACAAATGCACTCAGGTAGATGGATGCTGCATCATGACAAAGAGAAGCATAACTTTGTTCATACTGTCATCGCGTATTTATCCAGCCAGCATTAATAATAAATATGTTCTTCGGACCTCTTAAATCCCTGATCTTACAGCTTACCATTTTTAAATGTTTCATAACTTAAAGAAGGTCATGAAAGGGAAATATTTTCAGACCTAAGAAGATGAAAAGTCATTGGAGACAATTCTCATATACATATAAAAAAATAGGTTCTACATTTTTTTTTTAATTACGTTAGAAACATTGAAACTAAATAATCTATTAAATGGAGACAACATTGAAAAGGACCATCAAAATATGGATGATTAATAAATATTGTTAAAAAAAAAATTATTATCCTTTCTTTAACCACCCTCAAATTTTTAAACTAATAGTCTACTGAAAAAACTGTTTAATGTCTTTTTTATATTTGTACTGACTTACATACATACAATAAATATTTATCAAACAAACTTTGTAAAAAATAGCATAAATATACAGATTTTTTCACAATTTAGTTTCTAGTAAACCTCCCTTAGCAAAATACTTACCTTAACTGACTTAGTCCCTTAGTTAGCTTCTGATCAGTCCATGTGATTCATTGAATCATACTAGTTTTTTAACAGCTATAATAAAAACATTGAGTGTGTCAAAGATTAAAGTCAATCAAAGTTACGTTGATGTTGGAAGGTAAACAATCAACTTACAATTAACCAGACTTACCCATAGTGACATAAATGTAATGAAATTAACACTTTGTAAAATATTATATTATATTAATTACAAAAATGTGTCACTTTTTGATAAACACAATAAATTTGGAATGTGATTTATACTTTGTGTGTTTTTGTAAACCATGATTTAAGTAAAAGAAATATAAAATAAAATTAATTTTCTAAATACGAGAGTATTTCAGAAAGTAACTTGTTTATATTTAGCAGTATAGTGGGAAGCAGGCTGGAGGTTATGCATGTAAAGTAGTATAGTGACTGAACAATCTGGTAGCCAGCATAATCGAGAGGTGTACTGTATGTAAAATAAAACCAGTAACGACTCACTCAACTTATTGAATGAAAAGTTAGGTCCTTATAAGCCAGCTTTCGACAATCTATATTCCCGATAATCGATGATTACCACCTAACTCAACCTTCCACATTACAAAACAATTAAGATTTGGACAAGGAATAAATCAATACAACAACCACACAATATTAACTCTTAACCTATCAATCTTTACTTTCTTTTTCTTATCTTTTATTATTTAAAAGTTACTGAAAATGAATAAAAATTAGTATGGATGAAAAATTAAAATATACAAAAAAAGTGTGTAGTATAATATTAAACTGAAAAAACAGGATGTAAATTAGGAACAAAAGCGAAGATCTGCTGATTCTAGTCACTATAATAAAAGTTTTGAGAGATATGATAAAGTGGGAAGGTGGAAACTATTGCCTAAATATTTTAAATAACTAGAAGTCATCATGGTTGTTTTGAAATTTAACAGAAAAAAACAAAAAAACAGAAATATTAAAAATCAAAATGTATAAAGCACAGAGGAAAATTTAATAGAGGCAAAAACCATATTAATGTGAACAAAAAAAAAGAGTAAATAGTCTTAGACTATAGTTGGTTGAAGATAAGGTGACCAACATATACTAACGTATCATAAAGTAAAAGTAAAAATTAAAAGCTAATTTACCTCTTTTCCAACATATGTGGACACATGGAAAGCCCCAACCATGGATCTCTAATTAAATAAATGGCTTCCTCAGGTGAACAAGACCCAGTGACCAAATAATCCACATAGATGAATTGTTCAAGCACTTTAGAGGCCAGAGGAAAATTATCTTGCTCATCAGACGCTAAACACAAAGCGCAAGGAACGGTGCACGAAATAATACCATGTTCCATAGAAATGTTTGCAATTCATCTTCAAGTGAGAAACACCAAACAAACAGTTTGTTATTAAAAACGATGTTCAGGGTGAATCCATAATGTCAAACACGAGCGCTACAGGGCAAATATCCCAGTTAAGGTGTGGCAAAAAGGAGGGCGAGTAATTTTACAGTTTTTATAGCACTAGACTTTTTTGGACAAAATAAATCAAATATTTCTCTATTAGCAACACAGAGTTTAGTTTTCTGCACCTGCTAATATCAACAGATTTTGAAAATCTGTCAAGGGTGTCCAGGAATTTTGTCAAAACTTTTTCTCTTTATTTAAAAAGTTTTGACAAAATTCCAGGACAACCTTGACATGGATACAAGATTTGTTGATATTAGCATGTGCAGAAAACTCAACTCTATGTTGCTACTGGAGAAATGTTTGATTTAATTTGGCCAAAAAATTTAATTTCTATAAAAACTGTAAAATCACTTACACTCCCTTCTGCCGCACCTTAAGTACAATTTCAAAAATGCCAAGCTGTAGCTTTAGTCCAGTCATTAAGACATCACTAATAAAGAGAGCAGATGTACAGTAAAAGCTAGCATCGAACACAATTGTTAACTTAGTCATAATTCTATCAGGCTTAAAAACACAATTACGTGGAATGTAGTTTGATTGTATAGACAAATTAAAGTTAAAGACTAATTTCATGTGACCTTGGTTCAAGTAATTTGCATAGTAGTATAATCTTCTTTGTTCAAATCAGATCTTCACTATAGTATTTTTTTCAAGGAGTTTGTGTCTCCTTATTGAGACAGAACTAGTATCTCCTAGAGAAGGAGCTTGGTGAAAAGTCAGTTGCTAATTGAGGTTGAATTGTAAATAAAGTAGTTCCTCTTATAGGGAGTGAGGTTTTACCAACCCCATTAATGGAATCCTTGAGTTTATATCTTGGAAGACCCAGTCTAATGAGAGAGAACTCTGTGATAAAATTAGTTTGACTAGCAGAGTCCATGAGACATCTAACTTCATTCAATTTCCTGGCAACATCAGGGATGTGCAAAATTATAGTTGAAAGTACAACAATTGTCTTCAGTGAAGGAAAAGACTCAAATTAAGTAAAAACCATTAATATTATAGAGTCCCCTTGAGTGATGAAAGGAGTTAAATAAGCTTCAGTTGTTTCATTTCAATGAGAGTGATTCTCAAAATGTAATGGTGAATGATGTTTTAACTTGCTTAAGTTCAAACTATCAATGATTGAAGAATACTGCCTTCTGTGAACTACCAAAACCGTTAATACAAAGTATTATTTATTTAACTAATCGAAATCTCTTTGTAGAGTGAATTAAGTGAACAATTATTGACAACCATAGTGGGGGAATGATTTTACTCACACGGGAAACAAGTGATTAAATAAATCAAGGATACTTTGTCTAAGGTTATCAACATGAACTTTCTGTAGCATTTCTTTAGTATGTGTGCTATCATCAATGACCCCACCAACCGCAAAGTGTGGATAGTTTTTTGTTTTATTTGTGTAAAAAAATCTGATTGCTGCTGAGATTCGTCGTTAATTGTCCCGAGTTTTACGAGTGAATGAGACTTAAAAAGCTTAAAAATGACCCAATGAATGTTTGTGATTCAGAGTTATTGATATGACAGGCCTTATGTTGTGACAGATGAGCTTGTACAAAAAGTGGAGGCAAAGGTACAAGAAAATCGACGTTTCACAATACCTGAGCGTTCACTACATTTTATGCAAATTTTATAAACTGTTCTGTATGTCAGAGACTGAGTAGGTTAACATGAGTTTTGCTCTAATTGGGCCACGAAGATATTTGCGAACTACCACAAAACAAATCCTCAGCCCTCTGTTTCATGGAACATTGCCACAGTGAGGGACATACATTCTTAGATCACATCATAATAGGTGAATAAGCATGGGTTTTCTATATCAATACTGAAAAAAAAAAGTCTAAGAAATGGGAGCACATTAATTCACCAAACAAACGAAACAAACGAAGGAAATTCAAGCAAACAATGAATGCCAGAAAACCTAAGCCAAGAGTCTTTTGGGACCACAAGGGTTTAATGATTGTTGACTTTCTGTCACAATGAATCACAATTAATTCTTAAGTGTATTGTGAGACACACCAAACCATTCGGAAGACCATTCAGAACATAAATTCTGTTATGGTAAATTCAGGTATTGCCATGAGCGACTATCACCTTTTTATACACATGAAACAGTGGTTGAGTAAACAGCGTTTCTAAAATAGTGATGATTTGAAAATGAGCATAAATGCCTCAGTTAAGGTGATGACAATATCCGAGAAAGAGAATTAGGTCAACATTTAGGGGGAAAGAACAAAATTCAATTGTATAATTCTTTTCTGTAAAACACAATCTTTCGAAGATAGTACACTTATTGAAGTTTAAAGTTTATTTCTTTTCTCAGGCAAAAGAACCACACTTCAAATACATCTGTGATATATATATATATATATAAATATATATATATATATATGATATATATATATGATATATATATATATATCACAGATGTATTTGAAGTGTATATATATATATATATATATATATATCTCAGTTTTTTTTACTACTAATTTCTCATTCACGAACTCATCAAAGACAGAGTGACTTAATTGTGAAAAACAAAATATAGATATAATCTGTATGATATTATGAATAATTATTAATGTTATATATTCTATATATTTTAGAATATAAAAAAAGACTTCTAGAAAGTTTATTTCTTAAATAAATACAATATGTGATATTTTTTTACTATCAATTTCCCAAATTAATGTAAAACCAAATAAGTTAATTTAGATTAACGGATACTTTAAAAATTAAGCCAAATACAATCAAATATTTAAATAAATTAGAGTAGTATAAAATTGTTAACTAATACTTACTTGAACACCTTGAACAATTGGGGCATATTAAAATTACAGTATAATGTTATTTAAAATCGACACTTTTAAGTACATTTCAACAAATGATTTTGAAGTGTTTTCAGACGAGTGAATTTTTTCATACATTTATAACATTCAAACATTTTAGAACCACCACACTCATAACGAAGATGTCTGTTTAGGTTGAAGCGCTCTGTGTAGGAACGACCACAAATTTGACACATGTGAGACACTTTCGTAAGAGAATCACACTGTTCCAGAAGGTTGATATTCAAAAACTGCAATCCTGGAAGTGTAATAATATCAACAATTACATTCATAAATTGTTGTGACAAATATATAAAATATATTTCATTCACAGAATAATATAAAGATTATATAAATGTGGGTACCATTCTTAAGGCTTTGTTTTTGTATGCTCAGCTTCAACAATGTCATGACATCTCCCTTTCTCAGGACGACTGGGTGACGGAAGAGAATGTGATTCACCATAGATAAAATTACATTACAATGTTGCCAAAATCCTGCCAGAATATTGTAGGAAACCCTATACACTAATTTATATATAGCACACCTTAGGATCTAGAAATGTATAATTTATTTATTTATTTAGCACTGTGTCTTACTACCCGTTTGGGTTACAGGCCTAAGATTAAGTACTAATTACGCATGGGTTAGGAATTGGCGCGGTTGAATTCAGAGGAAGTGAACCGACATGTGCATAGGAGAGTGGAAAACCATTTAGGAAAAACCACCCCCAGTTTACTCGACCGAGATTTGAACCTTGACCTCACCATCCTTGAAACTCTAGCTCATCACCAAACTAGCGTGTTAGCTAACTGCACCAACAAGGTGGGTGAATGTTAAATAAAAAATACAATTAAGGATAACACAAATGAACATTTATGTGCTTATTAATCAATATTATTACTTTACCACATTCCAGCATTCTTACTTATGAATGCTGTGAATATTACATATATTTTATCAATCTTAATTGCATTTTAAACTATGCAATAAAGATTTAATACATGAATGAGTACTGTATTTGACAAGGATCAATAGAGCCCTTGGTTAAATATAATATTAATACATTTTTTAATCTATATTGGATATTACAAAATAAAATAAAGATAGAGAAAATATAATATTTTCAAAATATATTATAATTGATGAAATGGCACAATACAATACAATACAATTAATTTTATGTTGAATGTTAAAAGTCTCTATAAATAAAATGTTCTGAACAATCAAAATTATTTATATTTTATATTATTCTAAATTAAAACTTGAAAATATCTTACCCCGTGATTAAAGATTCTTATTAAAACAATTAATATATGTTTTTTGTTTGTGCACTCAAGAATCTAAAGTGATTTGAGATGAGTATTTTGGATCTTACCAAGAATTCCTATTTCATAGAGAAAAAAAAAAGTTTAGGTGATATTTTCATCTGGTAAGTAAAATACATAGAAGTTTCTACAAAAATATTGTAAATAACTTCCTTGTAGACTAAGCATTCTTTTAAAATAAATGTATATAATTACAACTATTTTATGTGTACTGAGTAGCATAAATCTTCCTTCACATAAATAAGACGTTGCCAGGCAACCAATTAGATAAACAATATTAAAAATACTAACAATAATAGATTTTAAAAAAAAGAACTTGATTAACAACAAAGAAAATTATTAATATTAGCATGGTAGTTTATGAAATATAAATACAAAAGATCATATATGTCACATTTAAAATCATTGTGAAGTAAACAGATGTTTCTTCAAAGCAAACATATAACTTCCAACATTAGTTGACCAGCCAGCTGGCCCTCAACACATACGACAGTGGTGACATTAATTTGAAATTGTAGACATTTATAGTAAAAATTACCGTGTTCCGTTGGTTTATAAAATGCCTGTTCGAAAAGAAAAAGATACTTAACCTATAAAGTCTAATGTGATTATGCATCAAAGATGGTAGAATCTGTCAGGACAGATAAAAATACAAAATACATTATAAGGATTTAAAGAAAATACCTAAGTAAAATGACATTACCATACATTATATTTTAAAATAAAAAGAAAGGGTACCAGAAATAGTGTAAACTTGTCTTACCTGATAGTTTGATTCTTGTGTAGAACCTGTAACTATGAAAATTTAATGACATCTCATTTACCCTTAGCAAAACTAAATGTTATAATTTATTTTTCACATTAGTAGCTACATTAAGATATGCTGCAAAGGAATAAAAGATATTTTTCCAAATTTATGTGCTAATCATAATCAATTTTCTTTGGAATATTAACTCAAAATAATTGTGTTGGGAGCCAACAAGATGTAGAACAGAGTTTTACACTCATATTTAAGAAAATGAAGCTACAGAAGTGCATAATTGAAACTAGGAATTGTTACAACTTAGGACGGCCACCCAGCTTAAGATTACATTCCCAGTCTTGAGACAATGGCTTCTGTACTGACCATGTAAAGTCCAGTTAGGGATGAACGGCCTGATTATGACCCGGAGTTCATGCAGGGACAAACCAATTGGTTAGCAGCATAGTTGTGTCCGGTAGTTCAACAGAGAATATTATTAAACTTAAGTCCTCTGCATGGTCAAAGAATATTATATAGAGTTAGGGTAGTTTCTACCAATAGAAAGTCAGTTACCATGTACCAGCTAACATCTTCTATAAATAGATGTATGCTTTATATTCCATATTATTAAATGAGTTTGTAAACATCTCTTGTATTATTTAAATATGTGCGTGCACTCCCAGCCTTTAATAACTAACGACCAGTCATAACAACTTTATTAACCCTAATTTTAAGTCATAAAACACATTTAATGAAAATATAACTATATAAACAGCTGAATAAAATTTAAAATATAATTAATGAATGTATTAAAATAGGGACAGAGTGATCCTCATTAAAAAAATATATATATATATGTATATTTTGACTTCAAACCCGGTTTTGGTTTAAGGAAAATGTATTTATCACAATAAAACACTCATTAAGATTACTTAATTTTTTTTTAAATAAATGTCATAGTTATTTATAATCAACTTAAATATAACACACTTAATATGAATGATTATAGAAATAGGCTGAGCACCACTAACCTGAATAATGTATATATATATATATAAAATATACATTATTCAATATATATTGCAAATCTAGATGATAATCTAGTGACTGAAAAGATACATAATATATATTTCTTCAATAACTATTTAAAAAAATTACAAAGCAGTATTTGGCTTTATTATAATGTAATATAATTGTTTTATGACATTATATGATAGGTTAGTAGGAGCCCAGTCATTCAATAATCTAGCTAATCAGAGAACGACCAAGAACTTGAGTGATTATAATGTTTTGGTAGTGATTTTAACCTTGGGTAGCAGAAGGGGGTAAATGGAGGGTAATTTAAGACAGCCAGTCAACACGTATTGAGCTAGAGCTTATTTCATCCGATTTGTAAATACCTTCAGATGGAAATATATTGCCAATAAAAACAAAGACAAAACATGAACTGTGCAAAATTAACCTAGACTTTAAATGTAGAATACATAGGCTACAATATTAATATAATTTACATATTAAGCTTGTCATTAAGTATTTTTCCATTGAAAACTAAATTAATAAGCTAGACCATCAAATAAAAAAAATTGAACAGCTAATCACTTTAATTAGAAGAGTTAAAAGGCACAAGTTTAAAATTGTAGTTGAAACATTTGTTATGGCTTCTTTTCCTTTTTATTACAAAATTTCACATCCACACCAGTGGTCTCATGGATTGTGATGTAGGTCTCTCTTATTTGGTTAACCGGCAACGAGAGTTGCATCTCGCCTGAATGTACGTGGGTGACTTTCCTAGAAGATTTCTCCCTCTACACAAATGCTGGTTCACTTCCTCTAAATTTTACCTTCAATCCCACAAAGTTAGTGTAAATAAGGAGATAGCCCAAATGAGTGGTAAGACGTGTAGTATAAAAAAAAACTCATAACTTTATGTTATTGGGATGTTTAGATAGTGGTGTTATTTATGTTTTGTTCAGCTTAAGATTCAGAAATATTAAATGCTAGATACAAGAATTAGTCAGCACAAGTAGCATAAGTTGCATAAGTGAGTCTTATATTAAAGCTATAAATATTTTCTAATCAATAATTTAGAATACATAATATATTATGTAGTCTCCTAGAGATATTTAAATGACTGGAAATCAACAAAATAATTATCTCAACAAAGAAAATTATATCACAATTTAAAATTATTTATCGAAAAAGTAGTTCTAAGTAAACATTATGTAGTTATTTAAATAATTGTATTGTTTTATTGTACACTGTTGGTAAAATAACATTTTAGAGTTTATAAACAAATATTAATCGTGTAGAGAAAGTATAACTGTAAAAAAGATATTTTGGTATATGGAAATAAAATGTACAGGGGTGTGTATTAAAATTATAGCAGTATTTATGGGTTAAAAAAATAGTCTTTTTGAACATGGAAAACAACTACACAAACTAAACAACTAAATGAATATACAAATCAAATCGAATCAAAATAATTAGCAGACACTATGAGATATTTAAAAACGCCTTATATTTGTTAGTCACGCCTATAGGTGAGAATTTCAAAATATCCTTTTTCAAATAATAATTTTTAATTTATAGTTAATAATTTACAAAAGGGTCAATATTATTATCAAATCAATGAATGATAACACAAAATATTGAAGAATAAGTATTTAAAAATTTTCATTAAAATAAAGATGTATAGACTTATTTTAATAATCGTATAGATATCAGCCATGGACTTGTGCACTCTTGGATATATCATTATTACTATTATAATAATACAGATTAAGGGTGCTAAATTTCTGAGCTTTAAATGACACAAATAAATCAACAATTTTACACATAGCCACAATATATATAGTGAACAAATAAAAACATTTTAACGATATCAATGTATAGGGTACTTGAACTGTAGATTAAAACAAAGAAATAGTTAGTTTGTAAACAAATGATTCTTAGTAAGAGTCCTAATTTAAAACCTCCATTAATCAAGAAAATAGCCTTAACAGTCACTTCTTTTACAAAGTCGCATACATTTGAGTCTTTCCTAAGCTTGTGAAGTTGAAATACAACACAGTTCTTGCTAAGTAACACACAACTGAACTACCCCAAACTATTTCAACAAGGCAATAGTCAGATTTCAAAAATCTGATGTCCACAATGGAAAAGAGAAAAGCTATAAGAGTAGTTGTTAAATGTTTACATTTCAAATATATATAGGTAGAAGTGTAAGAACACCACAAAGAATTAACCATAACTGCCACTAGTACAACTATCTCAAATAAACCATAGGCAATTCAGTTTTAAATGTTACAAAAAAAAGGAAAATTGATATTTATTTTAACTTGCCACGTGGTACCCAAACATTTATAAAGTATTTAAAACTGATTGTGGTGATGATGACGATGATGAGAAATACATTATGACATGAGCTATACACATAACAAAAATAAATCAAAACCAAACTAAAACTAAAAATCAATCAAAACCAAACTAAAACTAAAAATCAATCAAAACCAAACTAAAAATCAATTCTATCCAATAAGTCCTTAGTCATTGGTCTGAGCTAAAAGAACATACTCACTACTATAACCTCTAACAAACAAAAACAACAAAATTCTCTTCCTAAATAAAATAACCTCATTATTAAACTAGCGACACAAAGTACATTCCCAAGGTTCTTGTTCGTCTGCGTACCACTGTTTATTCAAACATCATAACCCACTAGTGTTTAGCTAATCACCAATGAGAAACCATAGAAACAATTATTCCATATTCAAAATGGTAACGGGGTAGGACACAACCGCCTCATTAACTATGTAACCAAACGATATAAGAATATTAAGACTAGATTGAAAATTTTCATTGTGTTATGAGGTATAAGACTATTGCTTTATACAAGAGAATCATGTCAATAATTGCAACTGTACCTTTACTGAGAAAGTAAAAATGTTCATTTTAACTCATTTAAATTGAGAATAAAAGAGATTAATAGGAATTGCCAATAGTCAAATAATTAAATTATGATTGAAATTATCATGTCTTCAATACAATAATATTAATAATGCTTTTATCTTGAAAGATAGTTTTTCATTTTGAAATTCAATATTACATTTATACATATAACCTGTGTGTGTGTATGTATATATATATATGAAAGAAGAATAAAAAATCTTTAGATTGTTAATATGAAATAGATTAAACACAATATTTACTATTTTTTAATGCAAATACTATGCACCCTATATATTATTTGTGGTCAAAATCTCTTTTTCTCAACAAATACAAAGCCTACAGCAATGAATAAGATATCAATGGATAGTATTTTTTACTGACTTCTGAAATAGCATACTCAATTTACGTTAAAACAGATTGTTAGTTTAATATTTAAAATGAAAAAAAAAAATTCTAGATGATTGCATTCCGACATAAAATATTGTATAAAAAGAGGTATTGTAAGTAGTAAATAGGTTAGCATTAATAAACTCCCTTTGCTATTTTGTGTANGTTTGAATGTGTAAAAGTTTCTCAAACGTTTACTTGTGTATGTGTATATATATTTTATTGGATATTGGAATTATAAAATGATAAGCATGTTAATTTTATTATTTAAATATATACATATATATTAATTTATTTGAATTATAAAATGATAAGTATGTTAATTTTATTATTTAAATATATACATACATATATATTAATTTATTTGAATTAGAAAATGGTAGATATATTTATTTTATTCTATATTAATAAGTTGATTTTTTAATCCAAATTTACTATGATCCTACTTCATTGCACAGGGTGGCTACAATACTTATACTATAAAATTACCTGATTTTTCCAGGTTTTCCAAACATTTAAAAAAATTCATGGCTTACATTTTACGATTTATTTTTTTGTAAATGGCAATTTTTTTTTCGTTTATAGCATTCATTAATTTTTTTTGAACAATCCTAATGGTCACTAAAGATAAACAGTATTAACATTTTGTTTTTAAATCTTTAATGTTTTAGGTGTTATTTGTCCTTGTGTAAATATGTTATAAGACATTCTACAACCATCTCATGTTAGCAAACATACATAGACAATGCATTTTGTTAACATTTAGAAATCAAATCTTTCATTTATGTAGTGTTTAAGTGCAAAATCAGTCAAGTATTTAAATTTCCTGAATTTTCCTTATTTTTTACTAGATTTCTTGACATTATCCTGATAACAAAAAATTACCTGTCTGTAGCCACCAAGTAGCAATGGCTACTCGTCATTGATTTTGCGGGTCATAGTGCAGTGCTTATAATTTTATACAAAATATTTCATTTAAATAATAAAACTTCACCTGGGAATATCATTTTCATTATAATTCTCCTTGTGAGCTCAACTGCTAGTTGTCCTCCTCACAACTCAATTTGATTGATGTGTAAAACAATAATAGCATTCACAATAATGTAAGGGGTTGTTGACCCAGCTAGTTTTAAAGTGTCCCACTATACACAACAATACAGACAAGGAGTGTTATAGGGTTCTTGAAATTTTTTTATCTTAATTAATGCCATGCTCTACATCAGGGGTGGCCAAATAGTTGATCGTGATCTATTGGTCTACTGCGGCCCCAAGTTTGGTCGATCGATTAAAATATATTTAGGGAAAGAAAAAGAAAGAGGGTTTGAAGATATTTTCTAAAATCAACATTAGAAAATCAAAATCTCAAAGCTTTCTTACTGATGACTATTTACAATCTTTCCTTCATTTGTGCCCGAGTAATTATAAATCCTCATTCAACAAAATATTCTAAGACTATGCGGTGTCATACATAAACTACACAAAGTTAAATGTCTAGTGATAAAATTTTATTCAGGGAAACTAAATAATATGTAATTTGAGTAAAAAATAAGTTTCAGTGTGTAAAATTAAGTTTTATATGTAATATAATTTTAATATTAAAACACAGTATTAGTTTATAAATTTGTTTACCAATGAAACAAACAACATAAGCATATGGTTCCATAGTAGATCACAAAGAATTGTCCTTCTCTGGGGTAGATTACTAAATCAAAGTCTAGCCACTACTGCTCTATATAATATAACAAGTAATGTCAAACCACCTACCTGATGAGAAGTGTTGAAATGTACTTGAAACTTCATCACAGTTAACTCCTTTGTGTATAAACTATATAAGTCACATAATAGTCCTTTGATAAATTGATCAAAAATAATTCTTCACGTGGTGTAATTATGGATCATAAAGAAATTAGACATTATTCATTTCTATTCACAAATAATAAAACAAACATATTCATTATGTAGTGTTTGAAATATCATAATTTCCTCCAATTTAAATGAAAATAGTTTTTGATAAATTACACCAATCACAATATTATTTTGGAGCTCAACAGCTTTTGTCAATTAAACAAATTTTAACAGTAAATTTAATCCAAATAAATCAAACCATGTAAAATAATAGTGTATGCTTTTAATATTATTTTCCTCAATAACCATAATAGATTTGGATGAAATATCACCTATTAAACTGAAATATATTATCGATTTCAACATATGGCTAAACTTATGTGATAAATAAGTAATTTTAGCAGTTTATCTTAATCAGTTCCAAGAGGTAGAAAACTAATGTATACCTATCTATTCTACGTGAAATTTAGATAGGATTTTTATTAGAAGCTTCAGAATTTCAACTTGGCTTCGAAACAAACACCAGCTTCAACTTCACTTCGAGATTCCGGTTTTGAAGCTTCACCAATAAAAAATATTGACAGCTAAAATACTCAATTTATTTTCAATTATAGCCATCCTGAACTGTTTTGTACATTACAAATTAATATTTGTATGAAGTAAATTTGAAGCAATTGAATCGCATGTTGTGATAACTTGATTTATCAGAGTAACACAAAATATTACAAACAATTGTACAATCAAAACATTTTCCAAGTAATTTTAGCACCTAAAGTAATATAAATAGCCACGAATTTTTCAAGCATAAAATAACTTAAAGAAAATATTAAAAATTCAATTCAGCTTCAAGAATATTTCATAAATTCGGTTGGAGTTTGCTTCAAAATTGAAAAAATGGAATTTGCAAACACCTAATTTTCACTCTCGATATTGGAATTATATAATTTATGTATATAAAAATTTTGTTTGATATGCAAATTCCAAGATAAACCTCTGATATACTGGTATGAAAAAGTCCAAATGAGAGAAAATGTTTGATTACATACAAAACTAACATGCATAACTGCATTAGTTTTTCACAGTCACCACCAAAATTCAGACACTTGTATTATGGCACAAGCTTTTGCAATACTTGGTTGAGGAATGGTGCAGCCAGTGTACCCAGCAGCTAGTTGCTTACCCCAGCCATGAGATGGTTTTTGAAGCACCAGGAAGCCAACCAGATCTTTATATTGTAGGAGATGGTAATCACTTGAGCGCCAAATCTGTGCTGTAATGGGGTAGGGAGAAAATATCCCGGTGGAACCGCTTTAATAATGCCTTTGTGCAAGCCATTGTTTGGGTCTACACAGAACAATCAATGCCCATAGTGTTTATTCTATGCAATTCACTTTGGATCACTTCCGAACCATCATTTTTCGGTTCGAGAATGTTTATTTGAATTTCTCAGTAATGTACATCAAAGCTAGGCCCATTCTTTGAGTTTTGTGAACATCGTTTAGTTGTTTAGGTATACATATTGTGTCTAACTGTGTTCAAAATTTAGAGAAATACATCAAAAAGATATGAAATTGTAAAATACATTTTTCCCTCAAGACTTGGTTGACTTTTTGAATCAGTTTATCAGTCAAAATTGAGTGTTGTCCTTGCCCACCCATCCCTTACATAAATGTAACTCATAAATAGTATTATCCTACACAATCCATTATGATGCCAGGTTAATTCTATAAAGTTTGGATTCTTCTTGTATATGGTTGTTTAACAATAATATAAATAAAGTGAATATTGATGAAAGGTGAGTATAGTGAAAATGTTTACGAATATTCCTCTGGAATTAATAAAATAATACAATGATACGCTTCATATTCCAGTGGTTCCACACCTTTTCCACCTGATGCACCCCTTGTTAGAATATAAATTGACCCTTCCTATCTATTTCTGATGCACCCCTTGGTAAACCCTTCCTATCTATTTTTTGAGAAATTTATAAAATGAGTTATGAAATCACTTTACAAAATTCAATGTATTGAATTAATAATAGTTGCATAACAGTACCAAAAAAGATTAAGTGTGATGGTTGGCACTGTACTGTCTAAATCAGATATCGAATATTGGTTTTGACATTTAACAGCATATTGCAAATTGTTTTCCACTTCAACCCAACGTTTTGTTTTTATTAGAGATAAGAGTTAAAGATTGAATGGTGTTTCATGTGGTTCCAATGCTAGGGTATAGTAGAATTGTCGAGTGAATTAGAGCCTTGCTGGATGGAAAATAAACACCTGCATGTGCATAATAAGCATATCGACTTTTGGATGCTCCCTGATAAGTATATTAAAACTAGTAGGCAGTGTTGCCGATAATTCAAGAAAAATTTATCCTACATAAAAAAAAAGAATTTATCTAATTCTTTACTGACATTTAACATTTCCTAATAGTCACATGGCTTCCAGGCAGTGTACCAATACTCTAAAGAGCAATCACTAATCACACAATAACTTCAACAAACTAAAATATATATTTTCTAATTCCGTGTTAACGTGAGAAGAGCTTATGTCCTTTTATTTAGAAAACTTTAAAACCAAAGTTTTAAAAAGAGGTTTTTACACTGATTGCAAGTTACCCTTTTAAGTCATTTTAATGGGATGTGAGATGTTAAATGTTTATAGTCAGTTTCATAAAATTTATTGTAATACTGTTTTAATTGAAGCCATATTACAAACCATTATATTTCATAGTTTTTAAAATCTAAATTTAAATACTGGATTAGATTAGATAATTGTTTAATTATCAAATAAATTCAAATATAAGTGATAAAGAAATCTTCAATTTTAAAGACTATTTTATGTTCCCAGATTTAATATTAATTAGGTAATTGGTAATTAATAATTTTCCCACTTCCTTTATTTATTTATTTTCAATCATAAAATATATTAAAAATCAGTAAAATCATGATTGAGAAATTTTTCCAATATCAAGAGCACACTTCAAAATAATTCCGCGTCTTACTACCAGTTCAGGGTTATACAATTAAAGTACTAATTACTCAAATGGGTTAGAAATTGGGAAGGTTGAATTTAGGTAAAATGAACCCACATTTGAAAAAGGAGAGTAGAAAAAAAAACAGTTCAACTGAGCGAGATTCAAACCTCCATTTTCATGTCCTCGACAGTCTAGCTTAATAGGAAACTAGAGCATTAGCTAACTACTCCACTGAAGCAGGTCACACTTCAAAAGATGAGATTCCTATTATCATTGTTATAACAAAAAATTTAAGCCACCAATGTTTTGTCTATCAAGTCAAGTATAGTAATATCCCATTCTTAGCAAAGAAAAATATTTTTTTTATGAAGCCCGACTCTCTGAATATAATTAAAATAAATATTTTGTTTACGTCTTATATTAATGTCATTTTGGGAATTAGACATACATTACAAACATGTATACAGTAAATTGGAGTCAAGAAATAGTAGAGTTTAGATTAAAGCAATTCAAACACATTGTTTTGCTTAAGATGCACCATAATGAAGTAGTTAAATATGTAAAACTGATAAACACATTGATTGAAATTAAATGATAAGGGGAGAGTCTAATGCATATAGTAGACAAAATTATTAATATAGTTACTTTAAGTAAAATACAGTGAGATGTTAAAATGTGAAATCAACTAAAATTTTAGGGTATTATATAATTGTAACGTCCCTATCCTACATCTGACAAAACTGTACAAGGTCATTGGTTTTATCTGAATGCCTGGTTGCCAACCCTACTACAGCACTAGCGTGGCACTGTAGGGTCTTACATGGTTAGGATGGACTCCGAGCGGTAGGGGTTGGAATGGATGGTTTGTGGGGAGTTAGACCAATAATATATATTTACTAATCTAGTCAGATGCTAAACCACTATGTGAGTAACCAGCTAAATCTCCCTTGAATAGGGAGCAGGCACGATAACCGCAAACTTTCTAAAGTCCGTGATCGAACCACCCTATCAGATTTTATCCCTTCATTTGTTAGATTTTAAATTTATAATTTACTTTGTATTCTTATATTTTTACATTTCAATTACACCATAAAAACATCACTTAAATTAACATCTCATATACTACATCATCTAATTATATTGATAATTGTGTCCATTAAACTATTTTCATTCTCACTTAGTTATTAACCTACACCAAGGCTCATATGTAAAACTTAACGTGGATACAAAGTTGACACTAGTGTGGGTTTAGTTCAGTCATCATTGGTTAAAAGGTGGAGCGAGTGTGTTCAGGACCACACTATCGGTCCACTAAGCATTCACTAACATTCTATACTGACCCCAAGTGTGTTTATCAATTGTATTTTACTGCTTGGTGCGGCATCAACAAGCCTAAATGTGTTTATTCTAAATTCAAATTTTTCTCTTACATTAATTTAGGCATAGTCCTTACTACAATTATTATGAACAATACCAAAAACATATGGTTTATTGGTTTTAACACAAAGATCTTTGAAAGAATAGTGAGAATGACATGTTCACTACTAGGTTGGTTAAATGTTTTAAGTTAAAACTTACTTGTGGACCTGTGTAAATGCATTGTAAGATAGAACCTGTAAAATCATCTCAAATTATATATCAAGGCCATGCATTTTATCTGTGACCTAGTAAAATAATTACACTTATTTTAATATCTAGGCACATAATAAATCAATAAGTTGGTTTATTTTGAGCATGTATTTAAACTTTTGACCATCTTGATATAGTTATGATGCTTTCACCTGCTATGAACAGATCTAAATGCTAGTACAATAGTCTTTAAGGAATAAGTTTCATTTATACTTTCAAGATACCCACTTCGTTGGTCAAGAGGTCTCTCTTGCTAAAGACTGGACTTCTAATGACAAGGAAATCAAAGTTTGAATCCAGGAACGGTGCAGAGGGTTTTTTCATAAATGGTTTCATACAAATGAGACCTAGGGCCAGTTAAATAGTCAAGTTTAGTACGCCTCAAGTGCAGCGCTACACTAAGTACATGACGACACCTACCTAAACCAGAATGGAATGAGCCACTTTCCTATGCAAGAACGGCCCATTCCATTCGAGTTTAGGTAGGTGTCGTCTTGTATTTAGTGTAGCGCCGCACTTGAGGCGTACTAAATTTGACTATGAAACTGGCCCTTACTCATTCCTAAATAAGACCATGGCTTGTATGTTTTATATATTTTACTCCCTCAAAATTTATAAATTTATATTCCCACCTCAAAAATAAATTTGCGGATGTCTGATGAGTTAAGGACATGGTAAAAAAAAAAGTTTACATGGATAGACAACCTGTGAGAAATGATAAATGCTATCAACATTGAACTATTTGTGCTGATGAGTATGCCCCAACCTTATTGTTAGCATTGTAAGCATATTTGTTGAGTCTGTGATAATGTACAGAATGATTCATTCAACATTTACAAACTGTTAATGGTTCCAGTCAAACCAAATACCACTTTAGAGGAGGGCATCCTGCAATCTGATAGACTAATTCAATAATATTGGACAGTTTTGCTTGGATTTAAACCAACAAAATATTCTTCATAAAATTATCTTTAAAATATTGCTTATTTATTTAAACAAAGTCTAAACCCAGAGTTGTGATCGCCGCATAGATACTTCATATTAGCAGATATTAACATAGGTATGAATTAGTGAAAAATAAGGAGATTAAGATATTTCCTCAAAACACAAAATAATCAAAAACCTATCCGACTAGACCAAGGTTCTTTGATCAGTTTAAATGTTTATTCGCTATTTTCTATACTATATTTGTAATATATATATAATGTATAATTTAATGTTGATTGAGTTACTCTTATTGTGTACTAGATGTGTCCTTTCCTGGTAAATTAATTTCCTTTCATTTGGCAGGTAGATAATGTCCGAAGAAATTTAAAAAAAAATGTGTTGCGGCTACTTTTCACCTTGGTCTTCACATGCAGAATTGGTCAAGTTGTTGCTCATTCTAGTCTCTAAGATACAAAATAAATCTCTTACACTCCCATGTTCTCCCATAAAAAAAAAAGCTAGTGGATTGACTTGAGGGAGGCAGCATGAAAAATACTTTTGATATCAAGGCAAGCAAAGGGGCAGCGAGCATTTTTAATAAACATTCAGATAAGAGTTCAAAATGTGAAATAAAAAACTACAATGCATCAATGACCAAACCTCATACAGCTGTGTAACAAGCAAGTTTAACAGTTGTTCAAACATATTAAAATGTTTTAATTTGTCAGCCTCTACTCTGGAATAAATCCATTATGTGGATATGGACTATTTCAGCACATTAATCTCTTAGCGATTCACAGTACAAAAGATCAGACTATTTAGTAGTTATCACATTTACAAAGAATGTTGCTCAACTTTAGTTTACAATAGATGCAGGTTCTCTGAATCAAAAACCCTCTAGAGAAATGCTGTGTATGAATCTTGCCTTAAATGAGTTGAATTAAATCTTTATAAACTGTTGGATCAAATTTGGAATACTGTGGGGGCAATCACACAAAATTATGTGGAGGTTCAGTGTGCAAAGCCACTTGTTATCACCACAAACTATAGTTTCCTTATATGTGGCTTGTGGAACTAGTATTAATAGTATTGTGAAGCTTGTCCATACATTTAAAAAAAAGCAGGGGAGGAAAGGAACATCTATGTATTAGAAAATTATTTTTAAAAAACTACCAAATATGTGAAAAATTTACAGGATTTTTCAGACACAACTCTTATCAATGGGCAAGACAAATTAGGTCATGTTCTGATTTGGTATTCCAGTGGTTGTGGGAGTTAGAACTTTAACAATTGACAGATGTGCTAAGGTGCCAAGGATGTATCTTTCTAATCTATTACCACTCACCTAGAACAATGTCGAGGTATATTTTCACCAAATATCTTATATAAATGCCAAAATTAAAATAGTTAGGAAAAATATTGGGATTTGAAGCTAAAAAAAACTAGATATTTTTGATAACCCTCTTAATAACCATTCACGGTAAGAATTGACTTCTGAAAGTCCTTTTTTCCCTACCATAAATCTACTATATAGTAGGATAATGGTAGGAAAAAAACCTTTCACAGAGTAATTCCTACCGTGAATGGAATATACCAACAAGTAATTAAATCTTCATCCTTCAAAACTTAATTTTAAACCCTTTAGGTGTATTACCCACAACTTTTATATTGCAGGATAAAAGATAGCCTTGGACTTTAAATAAATTTAAAATAGCAAATGATTTCCAAATATTTACTAGGGAAGTATGGAGTACTTTAAATTACTATAGGCATCCAATTTTAAATTAGTTTTCAAATAATTCCTGAGAGGACTATTACAAATATGTTGAAGTTGATTAAAAAATACCATCTAATGAATGACCACTACAAATAACATTCAAGGATCCATCAAATTTGCTTGATTTAATGTCTTAGCCTCTTGAAACATTCTTTAATTTAAATAGCCAGCACAGCAACAAATATGGTTCAGACATATATTTGGTATATAAACTAGGATAGAAATTATTGCACTTTATATTAAACATACATGCATTTGAGCGGCACATGGTCCAATTTGTCACCGATATAAAATGAGGTTCGAACTCTGGCTTGGTATTTCCTCTCCAAACAAACTAATGCGAGTACACATCCAATCTAAACCTTTCCCAACCATAGTAAGAGAAGTCTTCTCTCAAAAATAAGTCTCTTAATCTCCTAAAATATAATTACTAGTTATTTATAAGATTTTTCACTTAATTAGATGTATTGGATCACATGTCAAATTTAGAAATGTGGGTTTTTGGTCAGTGATAAATTTAAAGCCAAGGTTTGGGTCAAAAATTAAATAGTTGGTAAGAACCAATATTTCCTTTTAAGGTGAATGATTACTGCAAAACAATGTCTCCAAGGTTGATTATTAGTTCGAATCTCTTATTGAGGTTAACAAAAACAAAAAAATGTTTGGCATTGACTAATTTCTTACTCACAAATTTAACCAAAAAATTAATGGTTCAGTTCCATCACAAAACTTTCTATCTTCATTTTAAAATAAGACACTAAAAAAATCACTATTGTGTACTGAACTTTTGTTTATGTAAGACTCCTCATGCATACAATGGGACAAGTTAAAGCTTTGATTTTCTATATGGATCATTTAGTGTATAAAAATAATCTTGGCCATAGCTCATTGTGGGATTTAAAGGTGAAATGATTACCCACTAAACACACTTGTTTTAACTTTTTTAATCTGATTAAATGTTCAGAAAGGAGAGGGGCCCTATAAAAACCTAAACCTGAGTTTTTATAAATGTGTTAACCCATGTACCCACCAGTTTTCTTAGATATGTTAATTCAATAAATATACTTTAAAATTTAATCAAAACCTACCTTATGCTGTGAAGATCTGGAAATCTGCAATGACCCAGCACTTTCCATCTTGCTAACACGAAACAATTGAATAAAGTTCAAAAGAAATCTAGTTTTAGTTTGATTTTATTAAAATATTTAATATTTAAGAATTAAATTCGAATTAAAAGCAAAATTTTAATTTTTAAAAACAAACTATCAAACTCAAAATTAAATATCAACCTATAAAAAGTAAACTGACTTTATTCTTGAAAATTAATATCCAATAAAAGAATCTCAACCTAACAGATTTATATTGAATATCTTGCCCAATTTCTTAAAATTTTAATAAATCCCAATTCTGCAATAAGCTCAGCGGGAGATGCATGCCAATTCCACAAGCTCATTGGCAGATTAAAATGTATTAGCTGGGAATCGAACCCAGGAAATAGACAAGTCTTACCAGGGAATCGAACCCAGAAAGTAGTTATTCGGGTTTTTAAAGGTAAAAATTATAAAGCCTGATGTTCGTAGTGAAATTTGAAAACATACAAAATCTTATAAAAGACAATGTAGATTAAAGCAAAATTAAATTTAAATTGTGAAAAAAAATATATATGCAAAGTTCATAGAAAATTGTCACCAACATTTAAATTAATAAGGTTCCAGAAAAATAAATGCCTTTCACTAAACTTTATTAATAGCAAATTACAAAATACTAATAAAATCTGACATTAAATAACAAATTATATTATATCAAAATTCACATTTTAAAGTATTAACTGTTCCAAATACATTGTATGAATAACTTCATGAGTCTTTAAATTGTCTGGACGTGAAAACTTTCGTTTGCAAACTTTACACTCAAGTCTCTTTCTTGCACCACCACATTCATATCGAATATGTCTGTTTAGTTTTGAACGATTTCTATAACACTTTGTACAATTGACACACAAAAACCATTTTTTCTGCACAGTAACGTCAATTTGCTTCTCAAGAATCCAGTCTGTAACAATCCAGAAAAAAATTACATTAACATAACTAAGATTAGATATATAAAAACTGTTACAAACACTATCAATAATATTTAATAAGATACTGGGATATAGTCAAGTATATTATATGGCCAAAGAGATATTAAATTGTTGAGGACCATGTTAGTTGTATAAGGAATTAGTAGTAAATAAACAAGGTTGAAATATTAAATTGTTGAGGACCATGTTAGTTGTATAAGGAATTAGTAGTAAATAAACAAGGTTGAAATGAGAAAGTATATTACATGGGTGGTTACAAAACTTTACCAGGTTGTATAAATATAAAACTCCCAAACAACCTTTAAAAAGTTTCTCTGAGAACCATTTTAGATCATACGCTTAAATATTTAGTTAATAGAATTAGAAAGTAGACTACTGTTGTAACTGTACATAACAAATGATATTGAATGCTATTTTTACTAAGTGATTTACTTTATGTATTCATGTTAAGGTTGAGAAGGCTTTCAGAGGTTTAATAAAGAAAACAAAAAATCATATTAGAAAAATATTAATTAGAATAGTTTATCTAAGTGCACCCAAGTAGAAAAAAAACATGCCTAAACTGCTCTGCATTTGGTGGAAGTTATAATGAGCATGTTGAAGATACTTTAACAACTAGATTCCACTCAAATGGTTGTAAAATATGGCCATATTAATCATGTATGAATCTAAAGACAGTTTAAAAAAAACAATTTCAATACTTAAAAGGAACTATAAACATATTGATAATACATTCAAGAGAATAATTAATTACCTAATTGTTATAGAAAACATTTACATAATAAAAAAATATAAACTTATACTGACCACAGAATTCAAAACATTTCCAAGATAAACACTGAAAAGAATTATCCAGTTAATGTTATTATAGATGCATAAAAAAGTGGTCATAAATACATTAACTTTGATACTTACATGTAAAATATATTAATGAAGTCAGGTGTAAAGGCAGTCCCCAGAACAATGAAGCCAGCATCCAGGACATCAGGGAATGAGTGAACAGTCATCCCAGAATCCAGGACATCAGGGAATGAGTGAACTGTCATCTCCAAAGTAGTTTGAATTGATCTTGCAGTCATCTCTCGAAGTCTTGTTTAGTGGTGAAGATGCCAGGATTGAGGTTCCAGTGAGCCAGGATTGAAGTTCCAGTGAGATTTTTTGTGTGTACTCAGGATGGTTCGAGTTCCAGTGAGATGTTCTTTGATTTGTGTATTAAATATAGTGAATGGTGAAAGATTCAATGTTTTCTGGGTTTTTTTTAAATATAATATTCAGATGAGGTTTGTGTGGATTATCTTTTCAAGTTTAAAATTCATATTTGTAAACATGTCAACTAAAATCCCCCAATATCTTATCTTGTATAGATCCAAATATTACCCTTTCCAATGGTTGACATATAATTAGATTGATTTAAAAAATTTAATTCTAAAAACCAATTTTCACAATTTCTAAAAGTATTCCTTCATAAAGTCTAACAAAGTGGAATATACATTACACCATTAAATTAATATACTTAGAATAACTCTCAAACCAAGTTAGTAAAAAAATATGAAATTAAACTATATAATCCAAATTAAGTTATTAGGTGGAAATGATAAGACACGAGAAAATACCAAACGTTTTAGCAATTTTTATGTTTAACATTTATGGACCAAATAAAATCTTGCTCCAACATTTTAATTTTCTTTACATGTAGATATCAAACAGTTCCTGAATGTTATTTGCTACTTTTTAGATTATAGATAAGTTATCTTGAAATTCAAACATCGTTTGCAGTCAAGAGATTATGAAATCACCAGGTGAAGAAAATTAATAATTTTTCAGGAGCAATTTTTTGGACAAAAAATTACGATAAAAATTGAAAAAAAATATTTTCTCAAAGTCCCCCTCTATCCTACCTAACCCTTAAAATAAAGCTTTCAAAACATTATAAAAAGTACTAAAATGTTTGTAGAAAATATTAGCTAACCCACTAGAAATATATTTCCAATTGGTTAACTTATATTAAAACAAACAATTTAGCACTGTTTACATTAAATAAAATGTCTGAGCCATATTCAACCTTTATATAGTTAACATGACTTAGCTAAGCAATAATCATGGAAAGGAGATAGATTGGTTGTCTTAAAGTGTTCCTCCCAAAAAAATATAATTTTAACAATTACATTTTCAAGGGCAAGATTTAGACCATAGTAAATACATTTTAAATAATTTTGATATTGCTTTACTCAGAGTAAGACTTCAAATCATAAATAGTTACATTTAATTACAAAATTATGTAAATTAAGGTTTAAAAAACATGATTAATACTTTACCTTATTTAAATACTTGATGTTTTCTTTCTTGGATTAGGAATAACTAATATTCATCATCTTCATAATTGGATATACTTCTTGATCAATTTACAAGCGCAAAAAATATTAAAATATATTTAAAATAAAGGATGAATTAACATATGCTGGCGCAAATTGTCTGGTCGAGAAAATTTCTTGCTGCATATATTACATTTTAATTTGTGACGGGCCCTCCCACACTCATAGCGGACATGTCGATTTAGTGTGGATCGAGTTTTGTAAATTTTCTTGCAAAGATGACAAATGTAAATTTTCCAATCTTGACATTCTGTTGAGAGCATTAAACTTGCAAGGTGATTTATAGAAGTGAAGCCCTGCTCAGGTAATATCAAGTCTGGAAAGAAGGGGTATTCAACTACACTGTCCCGAGAAAGTTATTTTTACACTTAATAAACCACATAGGTAATAATCTTAATCCACACACAAATATATATCTTAATAGGCCTCGTCGCATAAACTTAAGTACTACAGTTCTTACAGAATTGGAATAAACGCAGTTCTCACACAAATGATTAGAATAAAGGTGGAAGAATCTTAGGACTCTAAAAAAAAATCAGTAAATAGCCATTGTGTAATTGTTCTTGTATATTAGCATCAATGTGTAGGCTTCAAGCTTTGTAGAAATAAGACATCCAAGTATTTCAATTCTAAAGACCATAAAAAGAAACATTTGCCCATTAATCTTAAGAGTTAGGGCCCTTACTCATAGATTAATGGATGCAAATCTTAAACAAAGTTACCGTTACATCATGGTTGAATGAAATAGTAGTGTTATGTAAAAGCTAATAAAACATGGATTTATTAAAATTATGTTTAAATAAAATACTGATAAAGGCATATGAAATCACACACTAGGGTTTTTTACAACTAAAATATTAAATCCCAATTCAAATAATCAACAGAAAATACTTTAATGTTAACCAGGACCAAAAAATGTGCAGTTTATTTCAACGTTTAAAAAAACAGCTTTGTTAAAATTTCCTCCGTAAAACATTTTAAAATAGATTATCATCACTGAAAATTGTTAGTTATACAAACTCTAAACACTTCTTGAACCATCAGTAATTGTAGGTTAATGGATACACATGTTAATCAAGCCACATGAAATAATTTTACATCAATTGCTATAGTATAACTTAGATATTTCTTAACACATTAACTTCAATAAGACCGCTCCTTAAGACTAGGTTAAGTAGGTATTCATTCATTCAGTTTTTTGTTCTTAGGCCTAGGTAGATTATGGGATTACCAGCCTTATTCAAATAAAGGTCTGAAGATATTTTTTTAGTTGTAGATTTAAAAGTTTAATTTGAACTAAAAAACAAGCTTTACTATTAAAAGCCTGCCTCATTGTGGCAAATTAAACCATCATTGAAAATACATATTTAAAGAATTCTTCCAGATTCCTTAAAAATAAAACCTAGGAATCCCTAAAGTAATCACCAGACTATTAACAATTGCATAAAATTAAGCAAACTTTGAGATAAATTCTCAAATAGTAAATTACAAATTTAATTTAAAGCAATTTTTCACAGTACATTTAATAAAATAATCTAAACTCAATACTTATTGCTTTTGTTATTACCTCATTGTTTTTCTGAAAGGAAAACCTTAACTCACCAGTTTTTATTCCTTTGAAACAAAATGTAGCTGATGCAACAAGTGCATTGGTTACTATAGGAGACTGCAGCCGATGCAACAAGTGCATTGGTTGCTCTAGGAGATGGCAGAAAATGCAGCCAATGCAACAAGTGCATTGGTTGCTCTAGATGGTAGAAAATCCATTGGTGGTTAGGAGACGATAGAAAATCCAGCCGAAACAAGTGCATTGGTTGCGATAGGAGACAATAGAAAATGCAGCCAATACAACCAAGTGCATTGGTTGCTCTAGGTGACATTATCGACATAATAGTTACTTTTAATGGCAAGTGAAACGCAAGATTTCATTTAAATTCTAGATCGCATTCGCTCTTGACATCCGATTACACACAAGAATATGAATGTATGTAGAGCACATTCACAATTGGCAGCATTAGATGACACCCAAGATTATCAAATGTTTTATCACAATGTAGGTACAAATTCAAAAGGCAGAATTTGAATTTATAGACTAGATTACATTTCATGTATTACTGGTTAGATTTAGCACACCATTTAAAAACTATACATCAGTTTAAATAAGGTTTTTCAACCTCTATAAAAATAATATAGTATTTGGAGGATTAACCAACATATATAAAAAAGATTTTCTTCTATAAATGCAAAAAATCTTGCAGATATTAAGGTAGAGTTGATTGCCAAATAAATTGTTATAAGATAATAACAGTAACCATCTCCAATCATTGTTTATGAAATGACCAATGTTCTTAGAAAGACAAATTTTAACCATCTCCAATCATTGTTTATGAAATGACAAATGTTCTTAGAAAGACAAATTTTAACCAACACATAAGAGAAAAAATTAGGAAATATCATTTAAATTTAAATATAAAATTCAAAAACATTTACCTTCAATGGGACATTCATTTAAAAAAAATTAAGAAACTATAACAAAGTTCACAAATGTATATAAAAATCACATGTCAAATGAGAGATTGAATAAGGCTATTTGATAAAACCAAAATGAAAAATGAGAATTTCCATTTATACAGGAAAACTTGAAATTACAAGTTATCTACATTGGAAGAATACTAGCTTATTAAAAGTAATCCAAGTTGTTTTTAAGTAAACTGATTTGTGAACTGTTAAAATGTTTCAGACATTTTTCTTAAATTTAGTCTCCATTAGATGAGTGATATCCTAGATTCCTTATGTTTTAAGTTCTTTCTTCACAGGATAAGCAGTTCAAATATTTTTCTTTCTTCATAAATATAAAGTGTCTTCATGGATAAATAATTCAGTTACTATTAAACTTGTCAAGCTTCGAAACAATTTTACGAAAAAATCCAATAATTGTGGTCTCCAAAAAGGAATCCAACAAGTTTAGAATACTTTCTTCCTTCTTACGACTTAGTTGTGCATGCAACTGTTCTCTCTGGATTGACATTTATAAAAAAAATGCTTCTTAGCTGTGAAATGAAGACCTTAAAATGCACTAATTTTAGATTTGTCAATCCAAAGAGTACAAGTGCAGGAAGCCAACAAATGATATAAAGAGCAAAGATGAACACTTTGCTCAATCAACGCCTACTGTATTATCACAATAAATAACTTCTTAGCTTTAAGGTTATTTTCAAATCAATAATAAAATGTGGAACTGAATACGTAGTAAAGGTTATTTTCAAATCAATAATAAAATGTGGAACTGAATACGTAGTAAAGGTTATTTTCAAATCATTAATAAAATGTGGAACTGTATACGTAGTATTGTAAAATTAAAATGTCTTAATATTTAAGAAGTGTAGTTCTGAGAATATTTCTGGCTATCAAAATTAATATAGTAAAATGTATGGATCAAACAATATATAAACTAGATAGAACTGCATTGCAAGATCTCATAGTTTAGATATCATTGCATTGCAAGCCTATCAGTTTAGTTATTACAGTCCAACAGTTATATGCAGTTGTAAAAAGCATTTGTAATAAATGGTTTAGATATGTAAAACTTGTTACTTATTAATGCAATTTTAAAAACATATCAATTAATTGTTTAAACATATAAAAAAGTTACTTATTAATGGAAGTTTTAAAATTAATCTGCATTAATTGTTTACATATGTAAACTAATTATACTTATTAATACATGTAAAAAAAAGAAAAATACTTACTAATAAATTAAATGAATCCAGTGAACCATTTCAAATTTAGATTGAGCTTCTTGATAATTGAAATTATTGATTTTCTTCAAATATATTCTTGTATCAAAAAGTTCTTCGTTGCTCAGATCTTTTGGAGATATTACAAAAAAAATTGCACACAAAGCATTGTGCATCTCTTGACAAGACTTTGGTAAACCTTTTACCTGGACCTTAATTACTTAAAAGTTGACCTCTTTATACATAATTATTACTAATTAGTACAACTTTTTACTATAAATAATACATTTCAACTATTAACTTCACCTGTTTTAGATAAAATGTTTCCAACATCTTGATAAAATGTGTTCCATATATCAAATAAATTATCTTAAAGCAGCATGCTTAGTACACACAAGACAGTTCATGGAAGGCCAATAACCAAACAATTGTTACAAAATAAATTCAGTCTACATAAGAATGACAGCACATTTTTTTAGTTATATTGATTAACCTTTTGATAGATTGAAAATACCTTTAATATGAAAATCAAGATATACAAAAAAATAAGCTGTCACACCAAACATAATATATATCAGTAGGGCCAATAATGATAACCTTTAAATCTGGAATATTAACTAATGAATGGTATTAAATTCAATTAATTAAAATATGCTCAACATTTTTAGGAATTTATTGTGTATATAGATGAAGTAATCCTTACTGAAAGGCATAAATAATAGCTTTGGTTAATTGATTCCTAGTCAGTAGTCACCCGCCCAAGTAGAACGCACAAAAGGGACTAGGATAAAATGAGAATAACATGTCATCTCTGAATGTGTTAGGTGTTATAAAACTAAGAAACTGTATAAACCATGGCTAGAAAAAGAGCAAGAGATTTTTTGGTAGTGTCTTGCACAATGTGCAAATTGGTACAGAACTCCAAGGCTAATCTGAGAAATGGAAGCAGTGCGAAGCAAAGGCACAACTTGGAGAAATGGATAAATTTACACAATACATTATGCAACAATAGCACATCTAGTAAAAAGTCTGGCACAATAAATTGTGCCAACAAAACACTACCCACAATGCAGAAATGAAGCACCTTGGAAAAATGTTAACTGATGATGTAGAAAGTAAGCACCTTGGAAAAATGTTAACTGATGTATAGAAAGTAAGCACCTTGGAAAATTAACTGATGTATAGAAAGTAAGCACCTTGGAAAATTAACTGATGTATAGAAAGTAAGCACCTTGGAAAATTAACTGATGTAAGAAAAGAAGTGACTAGGAAAATGTTATAGCAATCCATGATGCAGCAAGCACCTAGAAAAATGTGCTCTAAATAATGGAGAAATGGCACACCAATGAAAACTTATACATGATAGAAACCTTGTAAAATTATGGATAGGCTCGAGGCAATTTTTTTAGATAGGCACAATACATGATGCACACAGCAAGCATCTAGAAAAGGGATAGCTAAACTATTTAAGAGAGGTATGATATATCAAGAAAAGGCATACATGGACAGTTTTGAGAAAGGAATACAAAATACCCAGAGAAAAATATAGGAGACGTGAAAATTTTAATTGTGCAGAAGAGAGGTGCACTATAAATCAATAAGGGTTTGCACAGAAACTTGAATAAGGGTTCAAACACAAAAAGGGTGCACCAGAAATAATGAGAAAGGATTGTGCAGAAAAAAAGAAACGACCAACAGGGATTGCGCAGAAAAAAAGAAATGACCAACAGGGATTGCGCAGAAAAAAAGAAATGACCAACAGGGATTGCGCAGAAAAAAAAGAAATGACCAACAGGGATTGCGCAGAAAAAAAGAAACGACCAACAGGGATTGCGCAGAAAAAAAGAAACGACCAACAGGGATTGCGCAGAAAAAAGAAACGACCAACAGAGATTGCACAGAAAATTTAAACAACCAACAGAGATTGCGCAGAAAAAAAGAATAGACCTACAGAGATTGCGCAGAAAAACGACCGACCAACAGAGATTGCGCAGAAAGAAATAAACGACCGAACAGAGATTGCGCAGAAAGAAATAAACGACCGACCAACAAGAGATTGCGCAGAAAGAAATAAACGACCAACAAGGGATTGCGCAGAAAAAAGAAATGACCAACAAGGGATTGCGCAGAAAAAAGAAATGACCAACAAGGGATTGCGCAGAAAAAAGAAACGACCAACAAGGGATTGCGCAGAAAAAAGAAACGACCAACAGGGATTGCGCAGAAAGAAATAAACGACCAACAAGAGATTGCGCAGAAAGAAATAAACGACCAACAAGAGATTGCGCAGAAAAAAGAAACGACCAACAAGAGATTGCGCAGAAAAAAGAAACGACCAACAGGGATTGCGCAGAAAAAAAGAAACGACCAACAGAGATTGTGTGGAAGACCAATAAGAGATCGCACAGGAAATAAACAACCAACAGAGATCGAGCAGAAAATAAAAGCCCAACCGATTGAGAAGATAAAAGACCAACAGGAACTGCGCAGAAAGAAGAAACGACCAACAGGGATTGCGCAGAAAAACCCAACCAACAGGGAATGTACAGAAAAAACCCAACCACAGGGATTGCGCAGAAAAAAGAAATGACCAACAGGGATTGCAAAAGCAACTGAAATGATACACAAGAAACCAAAAGGAATTTTTTAGAAAAGGAGACATAATTATAATTTTGTAGAAAAGGAGCACAATGAGTAATTTTAGAAGGGGTATTAGAAATGAGCAAAATAAATGCAACTTCCAGAAATTACAAGAATGTGTGCATCATGAACTGAGAAACGTAAAGATAGATTTAATGGTGTCAGTGACCTATAAAATACAAGTTGGGGGAGAGGGTTTACAGCATCATTGACACAAAGCAGCTCATTAATAAAAAGAAAATAAACACCAGGTGATAGGAAATTTAGTTTTACTTTTCAGTTGAGTATGCATATTTCATTATTGGCATAGTTAATAATTTTAATGTTCAAATTTAGCTAGAAAATATTTTAAGATATAATTCAAAATCATATCATTCAATTCTAGCTAAGAATAGGAAATAAATATTTGTTAATCAAAAGAGCTCTATATCATGAACATTTTAAACAAGTTCAATTTATTCTTTAAACTCAGCTTCCAGATAAAAGATTGGTTCATCATTACTTACCCAAATGGAAATGTGAGACAACCAATATTTTAATTTGGAACATATTTATGTAGTTTTGTATATCTTAATAAGATTTCAACTACTTATAAAAAATGTAGAACCTACATTTATAAAGAAGTTAAATCTCAAGACTATTTAACATTCAGATATAAGGAATAATCTGTTTAAGAAAGAAAATTAAATTTGGAATCGTTCATGTGGTGGTAAGGAAAGAGGGAGTTGTCTCACACTTCCAGTAAATTTTAAGTGGCTGGGTGTGTGACCCTTACCTTGAGAGTCACGATGTGCACCAACTGCCTCTTGAGCTGCCATAAAAACTTCATCTCTTGATTGATCAGCAACATGCCATGGGGTAAAACCTGTTGCCCCAAAAACATGACATGACAATAGCCATCCTTAAATTTATGATACTAACTTTTATATTTAAAATCCTTTACAACATTGCCAAACTAAATATTTTATTCGAGCTTTTTAATACAAGGGAAATTGGCTGAAACTAAGCCTATTTATACAAATTATATTTTTCAAAATAATTTAATAGGTAGACTATGGTGAAAAACATTTCTAAACACAAAATATGTTTAATAATTCAAAGTGCTGAGAGCCCTGAATTAAGTTAAAACCATTTAGAAAGTGTGGCCTCTATTAGAGAGAAATAAAAAAACCTGTCAGTTTCTTGTAAGCACATTGATAAAAAAAAAGCTTACAATTTTTATTTTAAAATGAAAATTGTCTCCCCTGCTTAATACACTAAATATAAATGCTAATGATTTAAATAAGACTTGTGAATTCTCCTGATGCCATGCAGGTTACTTCTGAAAGCTGCCATTATAGTCTCTCTCCGAGCCCAAATTTGAGACACTGTTGATGGGGAAATTTTATAATCTCTGCATATTTTTGCTTGAAAATGACCTTCCATTATCTTGGTAATAATTTGCACTTTATCCTCAATAGTAAACCTTTTCCTGTGTTTGTTTGAGCCCACCAAGCCTATAGAAATTAATAAAAAAATTCACAGCAAAAGTTCCAAGCCCTGATATAATTTAACATTCATAATTGATTGAACTCAAAAATTGAATCTAAATATATGGCACTATTACTAATTTCTTTATATCTTAACAGCAATGTTGTAAAGGATATTAAAAAAACTATGAAATTGAAGTTAGATTGTACATTTCATTATATTATAACTAGTGGTTTACTAACCTTGACTGGAGCCTTCGCCCCCATGGGATGGCCCCGGTCTAGCATGATCCATAGACACATCCATATCATCATCATCATCATCCAATGTCAAATCCTCAACACTGTCTTCATTAATGTCTTCCTCCAAATATTCAGCCTTTGGTTCCAGTAATACTTCAGCGGTAGGCTCGACTTTGGAAACTATATCAGTCTCTCGGGGAATGGGGCCAGGTGGCACTACAGGTTCAGGTGGAGGTAAAGATGACCTTGATGGCATATCTAAAGAATCTTGGGTTCGGTCCTCTTGGCGAGATATAGGAGTTTCTAAAGGTGGTGCCTTTGTTACAGTAGAGGTAGGCACAATAGGAGTGATACTAGCAGGAAGGCTTACAGATGTACTAGGAACAGACTGAGGAGGGAGTTCACTTGAGTTGCTTGTGGTGTCATGACTTTCATGAATAGCACTACTCATACTGCCATCATCACCTCCGCTGGATCTACGACGATGCTTCTTACGTTTCCTTGGAACGGGTGAAGAACTTCCCTCTCGAGATGAAATCCCCCTAGGTAAGGAGGGTGGAGGGGGGCTATCTGCAGGTAATTCTACAATAGGTGGTTGGGATGAAGAGATAGAACGTTTCTGCTCTATGGTAAGACCAGAGTTATGAGACACCACAGGAGTTCTACTAACAGGAGGTGCATGTTTCCTAATGTCTGGTTTTTTCTCTGGTGGTTCTTTTTCTGTCCCCCCTCCCCCACTGTCTGACAAGCCTTTAATTTGTAGAGATTCAGCTGCCTTTAGAAGTGCTCCAAGTTGATCTTGGGAAATATTTACTTCACCTCGATACATGTAGTCCATCATTGCTTTAAGTTCTTGAAATTTCACATCTTTAAGAATAATAATAGGATGTTTTTCATAATGTAGACTCAGCAACAACTAGAAATAAAATTAAACAAAAATCTTCATGAAATAAGAATGCAAATTGATCAGATGTTACTTAACAATACATAGAAAATTATTTTTTTAGACAGCCCTACAGAATGATCATAAATTTAGGAAGGTGATAGATACGAATAGAAACAAAATGATGTATCAGGTTTATTCAATTTTTTCTCATTCTGTCCTGTACCCTAATCCAAATATAATCATTTCGAGAAAGCCCGAGGGAAAGTATAAGAATCCAATGGACAAAAGTGACTTCTTTCTATATTTAGTAGCCATACACTCAAACACAAAGTAATATTTTGACATTGTTGCCTTTTATCAAACAAAAAAGGCAATATTATTCTAATTGTTGTTTTAAATGTGCAACAACTTTGAAAGACTTGTATTAATTTCTTTCGACATTTTCCCTAGGTGGGCCTTAAATTTTTTTTTTCAAGATAGCATTCATAAGTTGTGATTAATACAACTTATTAATGTGAAGTGTGGCAATCACAAATCTGCTGGAATAAAAGTCTTATTAAAATTAATCAATGCCCACCCATTTAGCAATGAGTCTAGAATTTTTTTGCCTATTTGCATTTCAAATAATTGCGGATATCAAAATTAGAAATTTATGCATATGTGAAGTACCCTTAATGTCATGGGCTAACTAGGATTGTCAAAATCAGGTTAGGCCTATATCATGGGGAAAAATTAAATTTCAAAAATAAAACTTGTGGACTTTATTTAATTCATTGGAGAACCCTTAATATTAAGGGATATTAAAATTTTTTATCATAAGAAAAACTTATGAAAACCTTAAATAGCCAACAAGTTCAGGCACATTAAAATGGTTTTGGTTTCAGGCTAAAGGCATTGTGAAAACCACACTTTCATCAGGTTAAGTAACATTTAATGTTTACAAAAATCAAATACAAGACAAAAAGTTTAGCTATTTGTAGTAAGATAACGAAATTAAATATGAGACCTTTATTAAAATTTAGAATATTCACATTAACTTTGCAATGTAAATAACTTAAAACATGTTTATCCTATGATTACATATAGCCTGATGTGTGCTGTGTTACCAACTATTTATGTGAAAATGAAATGAAGTCTCAATTAGCCTTGCTTCAGGAAATATGAAGAGGACACATTCTATTGATTACTCTTTTTAGTTAAGGTATGGACAATTTATTTCTGTACCTAATGTATTTCCATGTAGGTTGGCTATCATGTGGTGACAAATTGCTTCCCATCATGCCCCATCCTAAATTATCAGGCTATCACTAGTGATAACCTGTGTTCATGACCAACCCATTCTCAAATAGCAATATTAAACAAAGTTGTGCTCAAATTCTTGCCGTCCTTACCATTTTACAGACAACACTTTCACAATTGTCATGGGTTGCATATATGGTAAATTTAAACGAAATTAATTTAAAATTCCAAATTGTTTAATCATTCATGAAATAGATTCTGGCAACACAAAAACAATTAACTTACCTCAAAATATGGACTGCATGCAGATAATACAACTTTGTGAGCTTTCAGATATTGCCCTTCCGCTGCGAGCGTACAATCGACTAAAGTGCCACTCTCCAGTAGAGTATCAAATACAGACACCAATGTACTTTGATGGTTGTTCCATCTCAAACAAAATTGTTGTTCATTGGCCATCTCTAAAAGTCCTAAAACAATAAAATCAATACTCTCATTTATGAAAAGTAATAGATTACGCCAACATATCACAATGGCGGACTTTCACATGAAATGCTCAGTTTGTCCAAAATGGCTATATAAAAATTGTGCACAAAAAGTTCAAAAACGAATTTGTTTAAGTTGTGATAAAATCAAATATTCATAGTTCAAATAAAAATGTTAGCATTAAGTTAAAAAGCTCTCAGTGACTAATCTAGCTTCACGATGTTTTAACTCAAACCAGTATTATAAAATATATTTTAATTAAATTAATAATTGCATTTCGAAACTAATCAAAGACTAAAGTTTGATAAATGCCTACCTTCAAATCAAATCAGATAATATGCTTCAAACACAAAAAAAACTACATTAGCTGGAAAGCTTGACACAGCCGTTTTCAGTCACTCTTGTTCAACAAATGGCGTAGCTGCGAAAGCCGCTTGGGTGTTTCAATTCTACAAGGTGGTTTTGTAATAGAACGGAAATTTGGGGAGATATCATTCATCCTTTGCGCACTAACCTGTATTTGGTTTACTGCGCAGAATATCCTGCTCAAGCATAGTGGTCACAAAGCTTATACATCCCCCTTTACCAAATGTTCCGTTCTATATAATTTCATATTTTCAAGATGCAGAAGGAGAAAAGGATACAAGGAAAACGGTGAAAAGTCAAAAGAGAGAGCTGAGAGGAAGAAGTAGGTCCACAACAAAATAGCTTAAAAATCGTCTACTCTGTTTTCTGTTGTACTGTTGGCTACTAAAACTAAGTGTTACAATAAATAAATTGAATTAACAGGTAAGGAAACTTGTTCTCAAGTACTAAAAGCCTTTGATTTGGGTAATATTTCGAGTGCTCTTGCCCAATATTTACTTGAAAATGTAAAGAGAACGCCCTGTAAACTGCTTCCTGTATTCTTTAAAAAAAATTTTTTTTTAGAACAGGAAGAAAAGTAGGTCTCTGTGTTCGGTATTGTTAAATCTCCGTAATATTGACGTGTTTATTTCTACACCTTCGGTTTTTGCACCAACTTTATGTTTTATCATGTTTTTGTAATTCATTATACCAGATTATGATAGGATAAAATTAAGTGCAAACGAATTACGCGGTATTCTCAATTAGGCCCTACCATCGTGTGCCCTAGTTACTTTTTCTTAATAATTTATAAGTTAATGGTTCGCTATCTGCCCTCTCTTTTTTTTAACTCTTAAAATAGTCCATTTTGGAATAATGTCAGATAATATTCAGACCTGAAAAGTAGGCAAGATACCTAATGTTTCATTTCTTAATTGTTAAAGTTATGGCTCAACAGAGCGATAGCGAAAAGTGAAGTAAAGGAATCGATGATTGACACTCCCCCTTTTCCTAGTCCTTCAATTTTTTTATTTACTTTTTACTGTGTGCGCCCTCTTCCCCTGTAATCTTCCATTCTTTTCACCACCCACCATTTATATCAAACGCTAATTATTGTCAAATTATTTTGTTTCTTTAAACTATCAATTTTTTCATTTAATATTATTATTACAGCAGAAAAAAATGCACCAACCCGGTATATTGAACAAATATACCAGTATTTACTGAATCCTTGAATAAATCACAAGACTTATAACAAAAATTAATTCAATTAGAAGAATATTATTAATTTCCACCCAGGTTTAAATATTTAATAAAAAGTACAATAAGGCCTATTTTATTTGTACATGAAATTTCCAAACTTACAGATTAACAGATCGTTGCAGGAAACTATTCCAATTAAACAGCAGTGCTCATAAATGTTAACTTCCAGTTTAAAAATATTTATTTGTCCACCAATAATTTTTATTGAAACTATTGATGGGCTAATTGGTTAGTTAAATCAACTCAACATTTTGAAATTTAGAATTACATTTCCATAATACATAGGGAGTCCTACTAGCTGTAGGGGCCTAGTAACTTAGCTTAAGATTTGTTTTCGACCTGGGTTACATGTTACTCCGGGGGTGTACAACAAAGGTATCCTGGGGTTTACATAAACTTGTAATAATATATATATATATTATTTATTTTATAAACACTGAATAATCAGAGTCAAATTTAACGCTAGCTACAAGAAACCCAGATGTAACGTTATAAACCTGAGAGTGTAATTTCTTTCTTTCCCTGATGTAATAGGCCCATAACTTGCATTATGCACCATCAACTTTGAGGGTACAAAGTTGATGCAAGATTATAATTTGGAAGTAAGCGAACAAAAGAGGTTGAACACTGTTGGCTTAAGATGTCAACATTGAATGTGTAAATAAATTTAAGAGGGGCGAATTTATCACTAAGCAAAGGCTTAGTTATGATATAAAAAGCTAAAATTCTTGTTTCAACCAACTCTTATAACATTATAATTAGCAACCTCATTATAGTCCTTAGAAATTGTATTAGATTAACATAACTTAAATTGATACAATAGATCATAACAGCTTAAGATTGTAAAAAAATCATTTAAAACAACAAATAATACAGAAACACGAAACCATTCAAAGGTTAGTTTAATGTGCTACACAAGTAAATATTAAAACAAAAAACAATAAATAATTCTCATCTGCTTGGTTATAAATTCAAAATATTACGAATGAGGGTTGTGCTTCATCTTTAGAAATGATTTTAAATCATAACGAGGAAATTACAGTAGCTAATTAATGTGGGAGCTGCACACTATTGATATAATTATGTTTTTACCTATATGCTGAGGTTTTACAAATACTTTAAAAAGGTGAAGTAGGCAATCACATGTTGTTCCAAATGAGTCGATAGAAATAAGTAACTGTAAACGTAACAATTTAGTTCAAACCATGCTACCTGTTGGGTGGACACTTTGACAAAGTTATATCTCGTCCATTTCAAGCTTTCTGGTGGGAGGGAGTTAGACGCTAGATTTCTGATTGAGTGGACTTTTGTTTAATTGATTTACCTCTTTTCCCTCATTCTAATTTGGATGGACCTCCTTTAGAGTGCTACCTTTCATATCCCCACCCCATAAGTGTAAATATGTGGACAATGTTGATTAGTAAGACGTGCCAAATTTAAAAAAACAATTTAACACTCACACAGTATTTAGCCTTTACCAGATTATGTGCCTGTACTATTGATGATTGAATTAAGCTCCTCCAACAAAATTTATCAACTTTTGTAATTAACATTATTGCCTAAAAGATTATGCAAAAACTTTAAAATGGAATCCTAAAATTTAGTTAAAATTAATGTAGTAGTATTAAATTTAATTCACCTTACACCTCTCTACATATCAAGAGGTACCGGGTTAAATCTCTGGTGCCTCCACGACTTTTATGTGAATCAATGGGTCTGGAGCGAGATCGAACTCTTCCTCATGAGGATAAATGAGAAGCTTCTCTTGTTTAGAGAACTGAGATTAACAGCTGTACTGCTTGTGCTGACCACATGACAACATATATCCACAAATGTTAGCACTCATTGTTTTCCCAGATCTCTCGTTCATCATTCAATTTATATGGTCCCTGAACATATCCTATCCAAGCAATTAAAATAAAACCGCAAATATTTATTGTTTTCCCACATCAATCTGTCAGAATTTTTATTCGCTAAGAATGTTAATTCTTGATTGATCATATTTAAGAAAGAGATAAACACAAATGTTTGTATGATTGGTTGTAGTAACAGCGATTAATGTATTTGGATTGTGGTGTATCAAGCTACAGTCACATGTCTTATTAGCTAAACAATGGGTTGGAGGGGATGGAGGATGAAAAGTGCCTCGTCCGACTGGAAAAACTTGCCTGTTGTTTTATTATCACATACAAAATTAACTTTTGAGAGATGGTTAACAATTTCAAGACAGTCAATCATACAATGAAGGTTATAAAACTAAATACATGTTAGAACAAACACTAAAAGTATCGTACACAGTGAGCCAACTGACAAACACAATAAAACTCTTTTCTGAGCTAGGCGCTAGTATACAACTTATTAAACACCTGTATGTGAGTGTAACTCATTTCACTTCTCACTATTGTCTGGTTGAGTACGCATTTTATCAAATGTGTTAAATCCTCAAGAGTTGTGGTTGTTAGTCATTGTTATCTTTTAATCGAAACATTTTATCAAATGATGTTTTCTGTGAAACAAGTTTGGACTTTAGAAGAATGACTGTAGGGCCTACATCATAGGGGAGGTAGACAAAAACCATTCAGAGCAAAGGCTTGACATAGCCAATCCACCATCTACTTGAAACACGACTATTTTGAAGAAAAGGGAGGTCAAAGAGCAGGCTGATAAGTGTGCTACATCAGTAAAGAAGAAGACAGGCAAAAGTGTTGACCTACAGTGAGCTGGAAAATTTCCATATTACCTGGTAGCATCCTGACAGAACTTCAGGCATTCCTATGGATAAGAGCATTCTGGAGGAGAAATAACTCAAAACTGCTGCAACATTGGGGATTGTGAACTTAATAGCTTCAAACAGCTGTATCTCCCACTTCAAAAAACGCCATGCCCGGGTATTTAAGTTATTGGCTGGGGAGAGTGCTGTTGTAGACACTAACGCGACAAACTTCTGATTTGAGAGGCTTTCAAAGCTGCTGGAGGGGTACAAGACTCGGGACATCTATATTTCAATAGCTTGCCAAACCAAATGTTTGCATTGAAAGGAGATACCAGCCATGGAGGAGAAGATGGGAAGGAGCGAGTCATGGTACTACTGTACACAGCTGTACAACAGCGATGGCCCAGACAGTCCGCAAAAATGTGTAAAGAAGCTACATGTGACATATGCCAACTCTAAAGTGTGGATAAGACTTTCTCTGTGCTCTTCATGCATTATTCAGTGCACAAAGAATTAAAAACCTCTTTGTAGACAATTGTGTAATTTATTCTCCACACACATTCTTTTTGAGGAATGTGAACGGGTTTTTTTTTTACCCTTAACTGCATCAGTGTTGTACACAGCTTCTTGATTCAGGTGTGATCAAGTGTTTCAAGCGGGCTAACAGGAAGCAGCTAGGGCAGATATATGCATGTCTGATGGACGCAGGGAAAGGGGTTCAACTCGAGATAGACATCCTGCAGGCCATTCACTTTGTTTTGGCGAGACAATAAGTGACTCGGTCTACAATAGGGAACTGTTTTGTAAAGTGTGGCCATGGGAAGAAAAATGGAGCGTTAGACGGGACAGCGATGATGATGGCATGCAATATGAAGATTAGGTCTGACTGGGGAAAAGCATTGCTGGCATAAACTTTCATATATACGTGTCTGTGGACCAGGTGCTTGTGACATGTGGTGTTTTGTGGTGAGCTGGGAAGTAGATGTTGCTTGGAGAAGGAGCAAGATGGTGGTGACAGGGCTTTTAGGTCCCCTAGTCCCTAAGAGTCCCTCCCTCCTTTTTTTTTTCTTTCTTTGTAAGAATTACTAGTAGATTGATGAAAAATACTACATAAGTTGAAAAAGTTGCTTGACCGTCATTAATTTACTATTCTTACAATTCAGCTAACATTTGAATGTGTATTCTTTGACCATGTTCATATTTGAATATAATACATTTTGGTGCATTTAATTACCTTTACCCCATTTAAATAACCTGAATATAACTTGTGCTTCAATTGAAAGAGGGTTTCCTAACAAGTGATAAAGCAACAAGGAATCATCGCTAGGCTAAACATTTTGTTTAGAATGAAGAGATACTCAAATCCAGTTTGTTTGGTACTCATTATTAGTGACCTGCCTTAGTGGTGTAGTTAGCTAACACACTTGTTTTGTGTTGCGCTAGACTGCCGAGGATGGGGAGATCAAGGTTTTAATATCGGGTCTCTGTTTCTGTAGAAAAACACCATGTTAATTCCAGCATTGAGCGAGTAAACTTTAAAATGCTGACATTAACTCGTTAGCTTCTTAAGGTTTGAACATTTGGCAAAAGTTTCCTCTATTGCTCCAGTCCATGGCTCCCAAATTTATTTTGTCTTGATAAATTCAATTGTTTTTATGAAATCCTTCTTTTTGTTTGCTAGGCACTACCACTATACCTCTTACTCTAACTTCGAATGGAGAAACAATCCAATCAGGAATTTGAATATTATCAAGGTCTACGAAGCCATCCTTAAAATATTCCTTCACGTTATAAAGGTGCGTAATTCATTGTTTAAAATATTAAGTTTAGATGGAAGGCTTTGAGGTCTCAAATTTATACATGTCCACAAATGCTTGGAAACTAATACTACTTTAACCTTTAATAACATGAATGGTTATCTATAGCAGTCTTCTCTGAATTTCAAATGAATTAAAATAAAACTCAACTGAAATGTGAGTTTGGCAAGAATTTGTAACTATATCAGAGTTTGACTAGATGGAAACATATATTTTTTAAACATAAAACAGATGAGAGTTATGTTAATGTGCTAATTTTTTTATATAAAGCCTTATTTCAAATATAATTAAAACCTCGAAAGATTTTTCATAGATCTAATTGAACATTAAAGAAGAATCAAAAATGTGTGCCTGCCAATCATTAACATGCTCCACCATCAAGATCAACTTCTATTTTACTAATAATTTAAATATTTAATTTGTAACAGCATCAATAATAATAATTTCATACTGCAGCTAAATTGCTTTTCTTATAGGCATATAAGTTAAAATTTAAAAATGTGACTTAAACTTGTATTCAAAATGTCACTTATTTGTTTTGTTGCTGAATGGGGTACTATCATATAGTAATTTTATTCAAAAATGGGACCTATACCTATTTTTAAAACTGTTTATATATTTTAATTTTTAATTTTAGTATACCTACAGTTGGTGGCATAGAAACGAGGGTTTACGGAGGTAACTTTTACCCCACCTCTCCAAATAATAGAGAGGGGTAAAAAGTATCACTTTACCACCCCCCAATCCCCATAAAAAATAATATAGTAAAACATTTCAATAAAGTAGAGATCTTTTTGAAACAAGATACAAAGTTGACACCATGTTAACATAGTAAAAATAAAATGTGTTTGGACCACACACTGAAGAGATTTTGAAAACTGATAATGATATCAGCTACCGCAGAGAGACTTTTTTCAATGCTTATACGAATAAAGAAACTATCTTCGTCCCAAGATGAGGCAATATGGACTAAATCGTCTGTGTATACTTAATGCACACCTAAGAGATTCAAATAAATTGAAATTGCAAAACTAGTTAGTGGTTTTATAGCTTGTAGCAAATATAAGGCAAAGGTGTATGGAAACCTACTTAATTTTCAGTGTTTCATAATTTTTAGTTGAACCGCATTAAATATATTTTTTCTTAATTAAGTATTGTGTGTATTAATGCTAATGTTTTGCATGACTAAAATAAATGATAAAAATACACACTGGGACTGTTAAATACAAGTACCCATTCTTACACGCGATCCCACTCTAGGCGTTTTCTCTGTAACACGATTCAAACAAAATACAAATAAAATTCTTGCCCAGCTGTAATTTTGCAATCAACCTGTAGGTTGGTGGCGTGACCTTGTGCGCGCACATTCCAGTGAGGACAATCTTTACTGTACGGTGGGGTGTTAGGGGGATGGTATTGACAACATTTAATATGCATGAGCAGAAGTGAAACAGTCCTGTATGAAGGGAGTTTGTAAACATATTTTGGCTGAAGTTTCTGATTCTCATGAACACAACCTTTCCAATTCAAGACATGCCATAGTTGACATAGCGAGACTTGTATTTGAGGACATAGACCAGGCAAATGTGGATGGATTGCTCCAATCTCACTCTACAGAACTCACCAAATGGAGAACAACATAAAGGATGAAGAGGAAAAGCCTGTTGTTCTCGTAAGCTCATTGACAGTGCATTAGAATCATTGAAGAGACTGACCCTAACATGGATAGAAGCGCCAAATATGCCAGAAAGGTTTGAGCTATTTGGTTTGCTACACATAACTCTTTAGAGAGGAAGAATGCTGTCCATCAGCTGAGTCTTGACCATTTCATCAAAAAAGTTGAAAATTGTCAGTCTAACGACCCAGGGCCTTCAAGAGATCGAGAGCCTATAGTCCAAGGGCAGTCAAGAGATCAAGAGCCACCCGTCCAAGGGCAGTCAAGAGATTGGGATCCTACCATATCAAGGGCAGTCAAGAGATCGGGAGCCTACCGTTCATGGGCAGTCAAGAGATGGGGAGCCTACCGTCCAAGGGCAGTCAAGAGATCGAGAGCCACCCGTCCAAGGGCAGTCAAGAGATCAAGAGCCACCCGTCCAAGGGCAGTCAAGAGATCAAGAGCCACCCGTCCAAGGGCAGTCAAGAGATCAAGAGCCTCCCGTCCAAGGGCAGTCGAGAGATTGGGATCCTACCATCTCAAGGGCAGTCAAGAGATCGGGAGCCTATCGTTCATGGGCCTTCAAGAGATCGAGAGCCTATAGTCCAAGGGCAGTCAAGAGATCAAGAGCCACCTGTCCAAGGGCAGTCGAGAGATTGGGATCCTACCATCTCAAGGGCAGTCGAGAGATTGGGATCCTACCATCTCAAGGGCAGTCAAGAGATCGGGAGCCTATCGTTCATGGGCAGTCAAGAGATCGGGAGCCTACCGTCCAAGGGCAGTCAAGAGGTCGAGAGCCTATCGTCCAAGGGCAGTCAAAAGATCAAGAGACTGTAGCATTGTATTAGATAAATTTATTAAAAATACCTTTCCTTAAAATTTCAAGGGATTGAAGATTGACAATAGGTGTAGGCTACCCAAAGTATTGTACTAGTTAGATAAATTAATAAAAATTGCATTCATCTATAAGTTTTAGGTTTTTATTTACTTTTTCCTATCTCATACCTGTTACCATCAAAAACTGGAACTAGCCAGTAATTTGAAGTGTTCAGGAAAAAACAGAAATAAGTCAGGAATTTGAGAAATTAAAAAAATATCAGGGAAAATGTTGTTTTACTCAAAATATAAAATATAATAATCACTAAATCACAATGTGATTCAAACTGTCTTTTTTTGTTTGTTGCTATAAAATATATATTTTATTTGCTATAATTCCTAGTAGACTTGTGTTATTTGCATCATACCGCAACAATTGACACCATCTTAATAGTATAATTTTAAAAAAAACATAACTTTATGTTTGAGATGACCTGCAACTGGTAAATAAATTAAGGCAAGTATATTTGTGTGTTCTTTTTATTCCAACCCGGACAGATTTATCTGCCAGACCCAATAAAATAAATTCTGTTCATTTTATCTTTTCTTTCAGAAACCACATTATTACATACTCACATATGTTTAAGGCACATTTTAATTCAAATATAACTGTATTTTAAAATAGAAAATATCATCCAAACAAAACTTGTTTAAACTCTTAAAACAAAGGCTTTCTTTTATTCCACTCTTCTCTTTATCAAAACTTAAACGAAAAGTTTTCTTGGGTTGTTATTAATTTAATTATTTTTTTTCAGTTTTAATTGACACGCTACAAATCATTATGGCAGGGCAGCACTACTGCCTACGCTGGAATAATTATCAATCAAACATGACATCAGTTTTCCACCAGTTGCTGAGAAATGAAGCATTTGTTGACGTAACACTGGCTTGTAATGACTCCTCACTGAAAGCTCACAAGGTTTTTACTCACATATTCAAAAATATTATATTGCAACATACCATAGTTATTTAAGTGACAAGAAGGAAAATATATCACCCACTTCAATGAGGTGCTACTCTCCTAGTAGACTAGACATCTGATGATGTGGAGATTGAAGTTCAAATCTCAGTCTGGTGTACCAAGAATGTTTTTATGTTCTATCACGTTGGATGACTGTAATAAAAACGGGTGGTAATATATTAATGTGATATTTAACCACAGTAATTCAGGCCAATATTATTTATATATTTATTTGAGGTCAGACACAAAGTTTATTTATCGTTTTATTCCACTTAAAAAATATATTCGCACCACTTTCACAAAAACTTCTAAAAAAATAACTTCAAAATGGTGACTGACGAATTTAAATCATATGTTTGAACATGACAGTAAACAAGTTGTTTACAATGATGCAGACACGTAGTTGATGAAAATATTTTATTCGGTTAAATATTTCAAAATAAAATAAAATAATCGTAAAATCATTTATTGTATGTAAACAAAATTACAACAATTTTCTCTTTTCTGAGTAAATATGATGCTTGTATTAAAAGGTATTGATGTGGGCACTATATTACACAATCAATAACGTTCCAAAACAAAGAATAATTATTTTAAAAATGAAATAGTATGAGAAAACTTAAGTTTTTGTTATTTTAAATGTAATATATAACAGGTAATTAAAGATCTTTACATTTATAACAAAACAGTGATCTTTTACAAGTGTTGGCAACCCAAAACCTAAACATATGATTTTAGAACTGTCACTCAGGTATAAAAACCTATCGTGAACAGTCTATAGAGTAGTCAGATTCAGAATATTTTCACTTCTCAAATGTGATTTCCAGTAGTCATTGAAACATTCGATATCTGTAACTTTATTTTTATGTGGTTATTATTAAGTAAAAGAAAAGATTAAATGAAGAAAAAAATAAACTTTTTCTACTCATGTTTCTGAGGCATAGGGCCATAATTTGCTTTACGTTTATGATGCTTGTCTTATTATGCTACTATTCTATAGAGTATACGCTTATTATAGTAGGGCCCCACTCATACAGCGAGCTAGGTTCCAGAGCCATGGAATATAGTCTTTGTTTAACTTGCAAATGCATATAAAATCCTAATATGTCAACACTATAATATATTAAGCGCGCAGTAGAGCTAAGCTTGAAAAAAATTATACAAAAGTAAAATGAATACACTATACACACCTTACTTATCTTAAAATATTTTTGTCCTTAGTTAAAGGGATTGGAGATTATAAATGTTCATCATTGGACTATCTTAATCATCTCTGCCTTATGGATTGCTATTTCCTTTCTCTCAGAATTTCTTTATAAAATTCTATATCATTATGAAGATTTGCATTCACTCTAGAACTTATTTCACTTCGGTTTTCTCAAAATCTGCCATCCCCAATTGTATACAGCTGATAGCTTCTTTAATTTCCATGACAGTCATTTCTTTAAGGGAAGTATGATTATCTTCATTTGACTCCTCTTCATAAAACATGTTTCTTTTATCATTCAGAATAAGATCTTTTCTTAATCTGTTACCTGGTCTTGTGATGAGAAGCAATAAATTCTGTCACATACTCAAGCTTGACTTCAAATTCTAACCCCCATGACATCTCTACAACATTTGTAGTGTCTTCCTCCATTGGATTCTCAAAGCTTTCAAAACAGTCCAGAAGTTCTCGATGGTTCTTAGATCATCCAGTAAAATGCTTGTAATTTATTTTGTCTAAATCCACTTCCTGTATCACAGTCTAATGGCATTTATAGCATTAGTGAAAGTTCTTATTATGTGATAGGATCCAAACTCTTGTCCATAGACTGCAACAATGGAGTGCTATATGGGGTTAAGAAAATAACATTTATCTCCTTGTACATACCAAATAGGGCTCTGGGATGGCTAGGCCCATTGTTATTACGGTCATTAGGTCAGACAATGGTTGTCATTTAATTACTAAACGAAAAATAAATAAGTAGTCCCGCGGAAGGGTGACATTTTAGTTAGTTGACAAAATAGTAATTATGATAATGAAGGAATAGGAAGCCACTGAAAATATAGACTATTTTTATTGTGTCATATAACTATAATTATTAAATTCTCATTACACATGAAGTCAATTGCTAGGTTACAGCTTCAAGTAATTTAAACATGTACAGTCTCATAAAACAAATAGGACACAAGTCTATACACACATCCAGTCTCTGCATCAAATAGGATGTGAGTAAGTTCAAGTTACAGAAGCCACTTCACTTCTAATGAATTTGCTTGGGCAAAAAACCCCCTAGATTCTTGAACCTCGAATTCAAAATTAACTAAATTGCTTTTCTTCTACCAATCAGAGGTTGTAAGAAAGCGGGAAATTTTATAAAGGGATGAAATCTAAATGTGCTTGTTTCATAATGTTCAACCAGGAAATGAATATGACCTTGACACATACCAACAATAGATAAAAATAGTTGTCTTGACTATGATGAATAAAGATATTAAATTATAAATAAACTGAATATTGCATTAAGATTAATATTAATTAACAAGGAAATGGGTGATCGAGATCATTATTACATTTTCTGTAAGAAGTAAAATCTTAAAGGTTCTGTTTGGCTTGATATAGTCCATGAACCAATTTGAGAAAAGATTGGTAGTCATCCAACCTTTTGAATTGGATTTCTAATAAACAGAGGCCAACTTTTTGTATGGTTCTTAAACCCTAGGACTTTCTGAGTGATAAATGATGATAGGCTTAACTTGCCATCACCAACTGCATTAGCACCTAGCAAAAGAGCTAATTTATCTTCTGCAATTTTGAATGCTTGCATTTATTTCTCCTTTTAAGTAATAAATGTCCTAGGCCGCATCTTCATCCAGTAAACAGATGTTTCGTCCACATTAAAAATCTGCTGTTTGGCATCTGATATACAGTTTATGTTGATAACTTTCTGCATTTACTGAATGAGCATGGGATGTTTCACCCTGCATTGATGGTTTGTAGATGGCTTCTTTCCTTAAAGCTATTAAACCAGCCGGTTCTTTCCATCACTTAGCCTCCATAGCATTGAATAGGCCTAGGGCCTTGCCCTGGCTGATGGCTGGGCTTAAAGGCATGCCGTGTTTGGTTTGATCTTAGATCACATCCAATAAAGTTTTTCCCTTGGCTGCTTACCATGTTTTCTTTTAACCTTAGCGTTCACTGATGTAACACTTTTAATTTCTCACAACACTTTCTTAATACTGTTTGGTGAGCCTTAGTCTATTACCTATCTCAGCCAAAAACATGATTATTAATTAAATGCCATCATTTCTAACTTGAAATTGATAGTAAAAGACCTGCGACTCCTCTTTATAACACATATACACTTAAAAGTAATTGTATTTTGTAAGAGATATTTTATATATAAATATAATAGTCTAATTTATTAAAAAAGTTTAAAAGCTTGGAAATCTGTCAAAATACAAAGACACACCAAGTGCACAAATGTTGTAAACTTAATGGATTAAAGACATAAAATGGTGGCCAATACCATTCTCAGACTCTGCTGTTGCGCGTGTCATGAATAAATATGCCAGAAAAGCAAGACAGGAGCCAAACATAGTGAGCATGAATATAATCGAAAACTGACGTATCATCTGTTAAGTGCACACAATGGTTTTCCCCTTTAGATAAATTGTACTTCATTATCTGAATTTATATCAAACTATATACTAAAATTTGTATAATGTTATATTTGTTTGTTTTTTAACTTGGGTTTCAGGTTGTGTTGTCTGCATGCTCATCTTACTTCCAGAAGCTCTTACTAGAGAATCCATGTAAACATCCAACTATAATAATGCCTCAAGATGTTTGCTTTAGTGACTTGAAATTCATTATAGAGTTTGTGTATAGAGGAGAAATAGATGTGTCACAAGCTGAATTACAGGTAAACCACATCAACTTATGATAAAACTTCTAGTTCAATTTTGAAAAACTATTACATAAACTTCAAAAATGAATGACAAGCATAGCACAAAGGTAGGGGTCTGCGAGCTTTGGTTTTTTCATTCGAGTCGAGTTTGGATATATTCATAATTTTAAAATGTTAACAGTATATATTTAATTTAAATGTAAATAGGTACCGATATCACATCTTTAAAATTCCAGATTTATAAAATATACTATGTCATTCATATTTTAAGAATATGTGTTAATCTTTTTTATAAATATAAATACTTTTAGGGAAAAAAGTAAGTAACTGGGCATACCGGTTTTTAAATTAAAGAATAACGCTTAAGGAAAAAACACAATTGAAAAATAAAAACGTTAAAAAATATAGAGCCTAATAGAAAAACTAATTAAGATGGTTTCAACACTCATGTCTTTAAGGATATTAAAATTACACTAACAATTATAAAAAAAAGTAATGAAATGAATAATTGCATGGTAGCTTGGAAATGTACAATGAGATAGTGTAGAAACTCTGCACACTAATGTAAGGTAAGTGATAGGAAACACGCACAAAACTGTAAAGGAAGTCTACCTTAAATTATAGGTTAGGCATGGGTAGAAAAACACAACTCTCTTCATTTCTTCAAACCCTTTTACACTTCCCACTTCTTAAAAATATCCACAGTAGCAGATTGTTTTGATTTTTCAGAAATATTACGTTTTCATTAATGTGTCTTCATATGAAAAATAAATATTTCCAAAAATTCTAAACAATGTGCTACTGTGGAAGTTTGAAAAAGTGTAAAGTGTAAAAATGTAAGACGAAATATTGAAGTGTGTTTATATCTAGGTCTAAGCTAACTTTCCTTTCAGGCAGGCTTCCTTTACTACTACTACTACTATTACTACTACTACTACTACTACTACTCGTTTGGGTTATACGCACTTACACTAATGTGTAATGGTAGGGTGATTGTGAGATAAAATGGAGGACCTACAGCTTAACATGGAATCTGAACCACGGTGGAGGCCTGGCATTCCTCACATTCACAAGATGTCTTGTCAGAGGTGAAGGAAGGGTTTGGTAAATCAGATAGATCTGTGCCGGGACCGAGGATTGAACCCCACACACCCAGCACAGAAGTCCAACACCTTACCCCTAGACCACCAGGTCACCCTCCTTTACTATCACTTTACATTATTGTAGAGTGTTTCTACACTATTTGATAGAAAGTTAATAAAAACGATGTTTTAATAAACTGATATTTCCCTAAAATATGCTTCAGTAACTTAATTTACCCTATAAGAAAACATGAACATCATAAACAGTTATAAATTTTGAAGTGCTTCATATTTAATTTACTATTCCTTAGTGTAATTGTTCATGATCACGTACGCTGTTCAATTTCCATTCCTCTATACACAGTTGCATATGTATGTTATATGGGCCCTCGCTAGACATTGTTGTATTGGGAGATTTACTTCACTTCAATGTTTAATGCTTATATAAGTTGATGTTCATACTTTGAAATTAAAAATAATATGACAAGTAGTATTTTTAGCAAACAATGTGAAATAGTAAATGCTTTTTTAATATAAATATGGTAAGTTTGGTAAAATATATATTGCGTTAAATAAGATCAACATTGATTTTAGACAGGTTAACCAACATAATTCTATAACTAAATAGTGACTAAACTAGTGCTAGTTTTGTAACTTAACATATTAATTGATATGAGTTTTAAATATCCTAAGTTTGAAAACATTTAACATAATTATATATTCTTAATAATAAATTTTTAATCTAATATAAATTTTTATTTTAGAAAGGATCTAGATATAAATTGTAAAAATAATCATTCAATTATTTAGTAATCTACTTAGTTATGTTTACTTTCATTGTTTTTTCATGGCAATACAAGCAAACAACTTAAATTAAGTGTAATTCAAAATGGATGACAATATTGAATAAATTTACCGGTTGAAAGTTGTTTTAAAGCTCTATTACATTATTAATGTGAACATTGATATTAATTTTTAACAACTTGTTAAGTCACCGAATGATTTATAAGTGGAAATGCCAATATTATCTCAATTAAATAGCCAATGTCTATTATTGTGTTTGGGTGACCTGGCGGTCTAGGGGTAAGGTGTCAGACTTCTGTGCTGGCGGCCGGGGTTGAATCCTCGGTCCTGGCACAGATTTATCTAATTACCAAACCCTTCCTTCAGCTCTGACAAGACATCTTGTGAATGTGGGGAATGCCAGGCCTCCACCGTGGTTCGGATTCCACGTTAAAACTGTAGGTCCTCCATTTCATCTCACAATCACCCCACCATTACACATTAGCGTAAAAGTGTATAGACCGAACGGGTAGTAAGACGCGGTGCTAATAATAATAATAAAAAACTATTGTGTTTGAAAAATTGATTATTAAGTACATCATGTAAAAGCTTGAAAATGATGAGCCTACAAAACTTTTGATATCAATCTCTAGCTTATAGGACAAGCTTGACTCGAATCTCGAAATCCGATTACTCGTAGAGTCCTACTTAAAGGCTTTCCACCCTGGACTTGATTTCACCCTATGGAACCATTAGATACATCAATGCAACTATGAAATATGTGCCTAGATATATATTCACTTAACAGAACAGGCACAGTTTGGGAGCAAATTTATGTCCATTCAAGAGTACACACATCTTTAAAATCATGTGCCTTCTATAGTTAACATTCTGAAATATTATTATAATCTTCATAATACTCAGTTAAAAGCCGTCCACCAATTAATGATAAGGAATATAAAATAATACATTTCTTGAAAGCACACATTATGTTTTAAATGTAGGTTAAACAAATCGATTCCTTGTATGATAGTGTTCCATTTACAGTCATATTCCATTCTTTCACTATTATAAGACAAAACAACATAAAACAAATTGTGGAATCTTATTCTAGATCCAAAGAGGTTTTCTATCCCATGAAATCCAAAGATATTTTTTATATTATGGTGTGTGAGTAATTTGGAATTAAATTCTTCACGCAAATTGGTCCCAAACGAGTGCAAATGATGACATTTCTCTGATATCATCATGGTTTTTGCCATCAATTTGCTCCTTGTTTAGTGAATAGAGGAAAATTAGCAAATTTAGCACAAATTTTTGCCTGTTCTGAACTTGCATCTGAAAAGATTTGTACCTTTTGGTGAGTCCAGGTCCTGAACAATTGTTTTAGCTTTTAATTTTATACATACACATTTTCAATATATAATTGATATTCTTTTCTATTGTAATTCTTTTGATTCATATTTATTTCACAGTCACTTCTAAAGACTGCCGATCAGCTAAAGATAAAAGGCCTGTGCGAGGTCCCCGAGGGTAAGGAAGGGGCCAACTATTCATCAGCGGAGGTGACTCCTTTACCCATTCTCTCCCGTCGCTCATTTACCAAACTACGCCGACTCTCTGGATCGAAACGTCCACGTGGACCAGAACCGGTGCGAAGGGCCATCTTTAAGGAGTGTGATGGAGAGCATGAACATCACGATCATCATGACCACTCGCTCCCTTCACCGCCCCTACATTCTGTTACTCATCCAGCAGGCCCTTACTTGGGTAAGGTTTATCAATTTATTGGATGGTTCTTTTTGTATCGTACATGCATACCCCTATTCATTTTGACAATGTTTTAAATTATAACTTTGAAAGTAAAGTCCACTCTAACTAACTGGTAAAATGAATTAGCCACAAGATTTTATTATAAGAAATTTTCATAAAAAAATAGAAAAATTATCTGTTAAATTTCATCTTCTATAAAAATAAAAGCTTGCCTCCACTTATAGGCTATTGTTGTTGTAATTTTTATTTTTATTTTATTTTAATGGTCTAAGGGCATACTCACTATCTTTTTAATGAACTGATAATGAAATAGATTTTAGCCGGTTTGCAAAAACAAAGCTGTGTGGGACTCTACTGCAACCCCCCCCCCTCCCCCCTTTCCTATCTTAGGGTGAGGATGACCGGAAAATCAGGCGAAATGGCCTAATTTTAATAACATATCTTTATTTGTCATAAACAATGAAAATGTACACATTATATAAAGTAAACAAACATAGAGCGTGAAGCGCGTCTTCCTTCCTAACGAAAAGTAGTTCCATTTAGAATACGGATACCATAACTCCACAATACAACAATGCAACAATGTGTGATGAACATAATTAAACATATCAGACCAAAATCCCATTTGACTTATAACTGGTCTATAGTCCTAGGTTCGAAGACCATCCAATCCAATGAGGTGATCTTTCAAGTTTATGATATTCAAAGGTCCCACGTAACACACAGGCGCTAAGCATGTTACAGTTTTTTATTGTATTGTAAAAGTTCATTGTGGTCAGAGAAAATTCTTTTGGCTCTAATGGCTCGGCTATGTGGGAGTGATCTCTTTGTGCTCATAGGGTGGCAGCTGTCATAGTGAAGGTATTGTTGATGGTTGGTTTCCTTGGTGTGCACAGTTGTTTTAAGGTGTCCCTGATGGAGTGTGANTGTAAAACCCAAACTGCCGGACCCCACTATTCAACCCGAACCCAAACAAATATCAGGTTCCTTTCCCTGCAACCGCACCCCCTGCATAATACATAAACCAACAAATTCATTCTTCAGCAACATAAATAAAATAAATTATCCTATAAAAGGCCACCGTACTTGTGATTCTGAAAACCTCATCTACCAACTGGAATGCAACCAGTGTCAAGCACAGTACATTGGTCTCACAACAGAAACACGAAGAAAGAGAATGAATGGTCATCGACATGACACAAAAATGAAAAATTAAGAGAAGCCTGTAGCAGCACATGCCGAAACCCATAATCGTGACTTTAATAACTGTTACACAACCAAGGTGGTCAAATCCCTAAACAAAGCAATATGCAACCCTTCACAATTAAGGATATGTGAACTGGCTCATCAATATATCATCAAATCCAGACAAGCCCCCAACCTCAACCTTAGATAATTCCTCTCCTTCCTACCAGCACACTTATTATTAGATTCAATATAACATTATTCATAGTGCTGCTATCTATACAGTGATGTCATAACTGAAAAAAGTCAGCTGTGGACAGTCAACCTTCCAGTTCAACCAAAAGCATCAGTCTACTCTCCTGACCTGATGATACTATTAATCAATCTTTATTTCAGATTTTGTTTAAAACAATCTGTTACAGGTATGACGATGGATGTAAGTGGCATTACAGAACTATCAATTCGACCTGGAGTGCTCGACAACAGAGTCCCTGAATGTGTAACAGTAGCCACATCTACCGAGGATGATCAGATGGAACTGCCTATAGTAGTTTTAGAGACAAGACCCCCTCCAACTTTACAGGTTAGTCGATTGAATTATTAGTTACAATCATGATAGCAATCAAACTTTTGGCAGCATATTCAGTTTCTCAACCATTAATTTAATACTTCATAATTATTATTTTTCATTTAATATAGGTGACTGGTGCAACATCTTTATTGTAGTACAAATATTTATTCTGAAAATTTAAAAATAACATTTTAACACAGGAATCAAACTCGAGACCTTTGGCTTAGTATGATTACCGTGTCCAGATGTCAATATCAAAATTTTAAACAAATACCAATTATTATAAATCAAATAGACGATGTTTCTAACCTATTTGATAAAAATAATTTAAATTAGTAAATTCCTGTTGAAAATGTGATTTTATATTCAAGTATGCAAAATGCAAAAAATTACTTCAAAACATTGTTATTTGAGCTGGTATTGATAAAAAAAAGACTTGATTTAAAACAAAATTTCAGGAAATTTAGAGGAATCTACAGTTTTTTAGACAGCAGATTTCACCTAAACCAATTTTTTTAAATTCGTTGATAAGTTTTTGACAGAAATTTAAATTTAAAAATTGCATGGAGGATGTGTAACTGGTCAGTGTATAAATTATATATCCTTAAATTAAAACATTATTATTATTATAAAGGGCACAATAATGGGGTGATTAATAAAGTTCTCATTTTATAATATGCAAGGCCTACTTTTGTTTGTGGGATGATTAGTACTCACCCCCAAATTTGGTTGGGTTCTAAACAATTCCACTGTCAGCTGAAAGCTTATGCAGCACTGAAATGGCTTATTAGTGAAATTAGGAGTGCAGTAGTTTCCTGTTGCTTTCCTCACTGAACCAGAATATACTATCGCACCTCTGTCTGCCAAGCCACCAATTGACACCTTCACTTTGTTCATCACAAGAACTGGCTATTTACTAAATGTTGTTATTAGTATTAATATCAGTTCATACCGCTGCCATTTTAATGTTGTACAACAGTAAATTTACTAAAACAACACAACAGCAATGAATGATAAAACTAGTTCTTGACCCCTTTAAATGTTATCTAGTCTTGACACACCCCTTAAACGTTCTATAGGCTTTAAACACCTTAAATGTTCTCTAGGATTGACCCCCCTTCCCCCTTAAATTTACTATAGGTTTGAAACTTTCTAAATGGTATCTAGGCTTGACACCCCTTAAAGAGTTTTATAGGTTTGAAACCCCTCAAATGTTCTGTAGGCTTGACAACCCTTAAATGGTATCTTGGTTTGAAACCCCTTAAATGTTATTTAGGTTTGACACCCCTTAAATATTATTTAGGTTTGACACCCCTTAAATATTATTTAGGTTTGACACCCCTTAAATATTATTTAGGTTTGAAACCTTTTAAATGGTCTTTATCTTTGACACTCCTTTAAGTTTTCTATGTTTGAAACCCCTTAAATGTTCTCTAGGTTTGGCACCCTTTGTAATCTATGTCTGGTTCACCTCCCAATCCTAACAGACTGACAAGCATTCCAAAGGTCGACTTTGCAATAAGCGCCCTCCCTTCCCCCTCCCCCCTGTAATTCTCACATGCTATAAAATATGGTAGAGTAGCTATTTATATACTTCTCTAAATGTTTCATTGCAGAATGGCTTTGCTTTTTCTTAATCTCAAAGACCTACCCCCCTCCATCATACTCTTCACACTCACTAATATTTTGTTACCTGAATAAACACAGAATAAATATATATTTTTAAAATGTACCCAAGTACCAAAAGGGTGGTGAGTAGTTAAATAGTTCCTTGTGTCTTTATTTTGGTCTTGTAACCGTAAATCAGTTGTTTTTTTTTAATTTATTTTTTGTCAAATTGGAGGGTTTTGAACACCCCTCCCACCCCCACGGCTAGGCCTTGGGTATTACCCACAACCACGTGTAATGTCACAATCGCTGTTGGAAACTTAACATGGCAGTTGATCAGTGTTTGGAGACCTCTGGCAAGCACTTTCATTTGTAGAGAGAGCCTGAGTCACATGGCTCCCAACTGTTTAACTCTCCACCAGCTTTTATAAACCAACCCTTAGGCAGGCCACAACATCTTGTTTTCTGCTAAAAATGGTATACCCCCTTCCCCTTATTGAACAGAGGACAGGAGTATGTTTAACAGGGTGTCCAGCGACCTGGAAAACCTGGAAAACGGAATTGTCAGGGAATTTGCTTGGTCAAGGAAAAGTCAGGGGATTTTATTAAATTTCTGGAAATTTTACATTTCGTCTATATAAAGCCTCATATTTTGATTCACAATAGCCAAAATAACACTTTTCTTCCAGTTAATAACCAGCTGGAATCACTTTCACACCATTGTCCATGTTGAGCAGACTAATATCACTTCTCAAGGTCAACAAGTCAGTTTTGTGTCTTTCCACTCTTCTGCCACGTGTCTTTAGCCAAAGTTGAGTCATGGATATTCATAAGTACAAAATTTGACTAGGCCACATTTTAAGTATAAGGAACTAAAAATGACTCTGTCCCACAACTATTTTAAATCATTCTTGCTCGAGGCAATCTTTTAATGGCTCAATACAATTTTACTGAAACCTATTTTTAACTTAAAATAGTCCATTTCCTCTGAGGCAGAAATTATTTAATCCCTTTATTTATTGAGTGATACAATTTCAGAATGTATATGTATCTAGGAAAAAAAAACACTATTTTTAATCTGTGATCTTAAAAACATATTTTCGTCATATACTTAATATCGATAAATAGTGGTCTGGGAAAAAGAAATTGGGTCTGGAAAACCTGGAAAAGTCAGGGAATCTAAAAATATAGTTTGGCTGGACACCCTGTTTAACTCCCAAGTCACCAGATTATTTGACTACCCGCAAACATTCTGGCCTAGACAGCGGGGCTTTAAAGAGATTTATGACACATTCTTACACCTGTAGCATTTTTCAACAAGATAGTTCCACACAACACACAAGTCCATCATTTGATCAACATATTTAAAGAAGATTTTGGAGGATGTAGTTTCAACAGAAATTTATTTTTAATGTTCTTCTTTCATGGGAAGTGTCTTAAATATAAGGATTACAAAAATAGTCCAGAAAGTATTACTGAGTTAAAAAATTATAGTGGAAAGTTACAAGCAAATATAATTTATGTGAATAGTATGTAAAATATTTGCCATTAAAGTGAATATTGTATGTTTAGCACAGCTCCAGAAATACTTAATGATGTAATCTTAACACTGATCCAATTATCATTGATTAGAAAGTTCTTCTTTCATCAATAATGTTTTCTGAAAACATGATCAACTTTAATGGCACAGCACTAATATAGTCAGTCACCTGGTAATTGTGAATCCTAATTCTAGGCTCACGCCTAAAAAAAAATACAATATAGGCGTAATATTTTAGATAACAATGTTAAACGCACCAAGATCTCCGCCCATATCCATGTGTCTCCTCTAGCGCAGTTAAAAAAACTTTAAAACATCTAAAAATACTAATAAAATACATTTTTTATTTGAGAGAATTGAGTAGGAATTTGCATAATAATTTAGTTTGCTGCCCTTCTTTTCCGTATAGAATATACCTTTGTTAAAGGTTGATCTAATTTTTATATCTGGATCAATAGATGTGACCCAAAATAAACTTTTTTATTACTCTGAACTTATTTATAGTCAGAAGTCTGAGAGTGGCTTTGGCAGTAGACATACTTTTACACCTATTACTTAGCATAGAATTAGAAACACCTCGGCCAATTGCATTTAAGATTCTCAGCCTGCATATGTCCAATATTTGGTCACGAGTCATTTGGAGTATCAGATCATTCTAACTAGGACACAATCTATCACAAATATCCACAACATAAATGTTTACAAATTGTAGTTAATAATGTAGTGTTTTAAACAAATATGTAGTGTGTGTGCATACTTGAGAAGGAATAAATGTGAAACCACTTTCAAAGTATTGGGGACGAGACCATTAGGACAAACTAGACGCAGATGGGAGGATAACGTTAGAATATATCTGGAATATACATGTTATTAGGTGGAGTGGATATAACTAGCTCGAGCTACCGGAAGGGTGGACTGGATAGAACTAGCTCGAGGTAGGGGAAGGGCGGACTGGATAGAACTAGCTCGAGGTACGGGAAGGGTGGACTGGATAGAACTAGCTCGAGGTAGGGGAAGGGTGGACTGG
>CABFVX010000573.1:0-39659 GCA_902151425.1 Timema shepardi
TGTCAGAGGTGAAGGAAGGGTTTGGTAATCAGATAAATCTTTGCCGGGACCGAGGATTGAACCCCGGCCGCCAGCATAGAAGTCTATGACACTTTACCCCTAGACCGCCAGGTCACCTGTATCAAGAATAGGGGAAGGGCCTGTTGAGATATTATTACATGCCCCCACCCCTACCAACTACAAATCCCGGGTGTTAGGAAGAATGTGTAAACAGACGTTAACCAGTGGCATACACAATGACAGAGGGTAGACAGAGGCTCCGATTTAGGTACAAATTAGCTTTAATATTACCATTTGCATCCTTTGAAATAAACATTTTTCTCGGGGAAGAAACCCCCGAACCCCAATTTTTTAGGAGCATCGCTGGTTCTTCATCTTTCTTAGCGCCCTACTTTAAATCAAATTTCCAAATATTATAGTAATTGAAATATTTAATGGTGCAATTATGAAAATTATTATTAAAAAGCCCCCCCCCCAGCTCAAGATCCTTGGTGCGCCCCTATCGACCACAATCTTAGTTCACATCCTCTCTCTAAGCAGTTTAATCAGAGTCCGGTTCACTATTTTTTCATTGGATATAATCATATAATTGTATCCTCGTCTAACTATCCGTCCGGGATATCCGCATTTTATAATACATGTGGAACAGGGGTGGGGTAGCTATAGTTAAGATTATAAGATGCTGTACTCTCATGTGCTTGGGGAGAAAATTTGGAAACCAATTATAAAGTTTAAAAAAAATATCTTTAGTACATCCGGCTGAGATTCGAAGCCCGACCTCCCCCGTTACCGGCAAATCAACCCTGACGTCTATTCATCGTGACCACCGATGCGGGTGATTGACAGTTCAACGGACTGCCACTGGATTAAAGTATACTAGAGTTGGTACCTCGTTAATCCGAACTAATTGGGACCGAAGATTGACCGGATGCCACAAAAACTAGAATTAATCGGAAGAATACGGAAGAGTTGGTGGGGAAGAATAGTATTTTCACAAATTTTAAATTATAGTTAAATGAGTGTTATAACATGTACATTCATTTAATTTTTTTAAATTCTGAGGTTTTTTATCACTAACATATTTCATTTGACTTAGTTTTTTTTAATTTTTCCTCATGTTTTACGAAAATTGTGTTTGGATTATCTGGAATTTCGGTCTAACGGGGTTTTTACTGCATTTAAAAAATACACTTAATCGCATCTTGATAAAGTTTCATTTCTTATAATTTAATTCACAGGTGGTATATTCTTTTTTAGACTTAAGTAGCCTAGTTTAAAACTTAGTGGAGTTTTCTTACTTTGTTTTTTCACGTGCTCCGTACTAGTTACTAGCCTACCGGATTATCCTTCTTTACAAAAATGTTCTTTGACGGAACAGTGATGAGAAATGTAGGAGAGTAAGAGTTAGAAACTATTTAAGAGAAAAAACCTCACCATAGTACACCAGGCTGGGATTCGAACTCCTATCTCCACGTCACCTGTGAACCACTCAAAATCAAACCAAAGTTTTTTTTCTACGTGTTCACCTTTGCGGAGTAGAAAGTAGTGATTCGTTATATTTATCTTATAGGGATTTTTTTTCATATTTTCTCTTTTTAGGTAATTATTTAACGTGCACATTTTGAACCTACTTATTATATCGGATTGGTACATGACTTAAGGGGCCTTCTAAAATTAACCAAGGTTTTTTCTCGTGATTTTTGACCCCCTCTATCTAAACGCGTTTTTTACAATTTAGTAAACTCGATTAGTTTAATCGTTTTAGTTATTTTAATTTTCTTTATTACTAAAACGAAAAGTCGGTTGCCATGTGTATAGTAATTTTAAACTATCTTTTCAAAAAATATGAAGTCTATATTTTAATTATTTCTATCAAACAGTACTAATTAGTTATAAAAGCGGGGCTAGTTAATGAATGAAAATAAAACATTTCAGAATTTAGGCCTACTGATTTTTTAAATAGATTTGGACTCACATTAAACATTGATGAAAAAAATACCTTGCGTAAGATGGATTATGACATCCGCCCCCTCCCCCACACCTCTCCCGTCTCGTAAGAAAATACTACTAACCCTCTCTTCAAATAAAACCTTAGGTTATTTAAGAACAGCCCCCTACTAACTAACTTAAATATATAATAGACACAACACCCAGCTTCTGGTCGTTAATTTTATCACCACAGCCCGGATTTTGATGACCTAAAACTGATTGAAAAATAACATAATTTTTTTTAAAGATGGAAAAAATATGAACAAACACTTGTATTAAGTGCACACGACTAAATGAAACACGCACTTTACAAATGTAACATGCAATTAAAATGCCTTTGATAACTATAAACTCTTGCATTAGGCTTATAATTTGATTTACAAATATAAAATTTCTACTATATCCCAGAATCGAACCCGGAATCCATATCTCAATAGGCAGACACGCTATAAACAGCCGTGTTAGGGGTGATATGCAAGAACTTGAGTGAATGCTTAGTGGACCGATAGTCTGGTCCCAAGCACACTAAAGGTGCACCTTTTAACCTACTATGACACAATCAAAGTCACGCTAGAGCGGTGACATTGGATAAGAAGAATTCTTACGAAAATTTTGTTCTTAAGAAGTCTAACGAACTCTCACGAAGTTATAAGTATAACAACTCAATAGATGTGTATGTGCGTGGCTTTATTTATTGCAATATATTCTTACGAGTTCGTACGAAAAAAATATTTTGTTTAATCATCAGATTCCGTAAGAAAAGAAAAGTGTTTGGTGTCAAAATAGATGTGCGTAGCCAATATTATTGGTTGCTGATAGATTATTATGGAATTAAAAATGTAAGAAATGCCATAATAAAGATTTTAATTTAATTTAATTTAGCACCGCGTCTTAATACCCCTTTGGATTATACACTTAAGGACTAATTACGCTAATGGGCTAGGAATAGGAAAGGTTGAATTTAGATTACGTGAACCCGCATTTGCGTGGAGGGAAAATGGAAAACCATTTTGGAAAAACCACCACCAGTTCACCCAATCGATATTCGAACCTTACAAATTGATTCTACAACTAAATCGACTTTTTCAGAACAATTTTCTATTTCCTTTTTGATAATTCTCCGTTTTGAGGTAATGATACCGAAAGCTCATTCAACAAGGTGTCTTGCTCGAGAAAGATTTTGACTAAAAACTTTTTTGCTCTATATAGAGGTCTTGTACTGAAAATGGTCTCGCCAAATACATTTCTAAGGGATATGCTGAATCTCCTACTAATACGTGTCTGTATTTGTTAGAATCCTTTCTGGCGGTATGTTGAGTATATTTGAGTATTTATGGAGTAGGGGTTCAACAGCTTTTAAAATATAATTTAGTGTAGATTGTTTCATTCGAGTATATTGAAAAAAATATCTGGTAATCACTACTGAGTTCTTCAAATGATCTGATGAATTCCCCGTTCTCATTCCTTGATGAAAAATAGCTGTTCACCCATTTACCTTTCTTGTCCAACGAGAGAACCTTAACGCAAGACTTTTCCAAAAAGTGAAATTCAGACAACAGATCCATTGTGCAATTGGTTGAAACAGCCAACGTTCTCATGATTCTGTAAGTACCCTGTGAATGTGGGGAATGCCCAGGCTCTCCACCGTGGTTCGGATTCCACGTTAAACTGTAGGTCCTCCATTTCATCTCACAATCACCCTACCATTAGACATTAGTGTAAGTGCGTATAACCCGAACGGGTAGTAAGAAGTGGTGATAATAATGATAATAGTGTAAGTACCCTTACCACGTTTTGGCATCCAATGTAACCACTCTGTCTTACGAACATTTTCTCACCTATTAGTAAGAATTCGTAAGAAAACATTTTTCGTGCGAATTTTTATCCAATGTAACCGCCGCCGTAGCGTCCTCTTTGTCAAGTTCTTGCGTACGGCCCTAAGTGTAAGGGGGAAAGTGAAACACACTTTTGAATTTTCTTTCGTTTTCGCTTACTCGAGCCTACGGCGACAATATATAAATTATTAGAAGAACCCACGTTCTATCGAATAATATACATACAGAGGTCGGAAGCGACATTCAATCCGCGGGCGTGAGAAAAACGAACCGGTTGACAATATTGTACATCGGTACCTAGATCGGTTCTGTGTTGGCAGGCACACGCTAGAGTTCGTTGCACTGTTTGGTAAGCGTGTTTCACGTCGTTTCGTTGAAAAGAAAAGAAGGGAGGGGGGAAAGAATAGGAGAGCTCTAAACCCATCTGTTTGGGCTAAGGAACTAATCTAGCTTACCGGGCGATTGTTGCCGTTATCAACGAATCATTCATAAAGTGCGACCTTTGTCGGATGAAGTTCTAGTTTGTTTATTATTATCAAAAGAGAAAGTATAGTAACCCTGAAAATTGTTGACCTACTCACTAACCCTTGACTTTTTATGTTCTCCTGAACTAAAACAGAAAGTGGGTTTAAGAATTTGTTTGTCTCCTTATCTTTTTTCCCCCGCGTCTGTATGTATGTATGCTTCTTTATTATTTTAAAATATGATTTAGTATAAATAACTAAATTGATTTTAACAGCCCATCATTAATAGGAAGTGTTGCCAAACTCTAGCCGAGGAGTTAGGCGAATTCTTCAAGAGAATGATGGTGCATTTCCTTTTAGAGATACTCTTATCATTCCTGCTCCATAAGATCAAGTATTTACCAACGTGTAACTACTAAACAAAATCCTACCCACTAGCACTATTGTACCAATTTTTTTTTAAACTGCCTCGGTGGCGTAGTTGGTTAACGCGCTTGTGTTGAGCCCGACTGCTGAGGACGGGGAGATCGAGGTTCGAATCTCCGTTGGGTGAACTGTTTTTTTTCTTTCCTAAAATGGTTTTCCACTCTCCCTCTACGCAAATGCGGGTTCACTTCCTCTAATTCAACCTTCCCAATTCCTAATCCATTAGAGTAATTAGTACTTAAAGCGTATAACCCGAGCGGGTAGTAAGACGCGGTGCTAAATACTATTATTATTTAAAAAAGTTAGTATTCGGAACGCGGCCTAAGTAGTTGTCTCGTTCCGTTTTGTTTTTCGAGACTACATAACCCAAAGTAGCGGTTATACTTTAAAATACATAATAACAGTCAGCTAGGTTCTCCATTATACTTTGAGCAGGGGTAGCCTTAGCGTGACGCCAGCGATTTCAAAGAGACTTTTTATTTTCTCCTCAAATGTATTCTCCCCCCCTCTAACCTTCCCTTCCTTCTTTCCCATGTCGAAACAGTATCGACGTCCTTTGGGAAATATGGTTGTAAATTTCTCTACTCGTCGTACGAGAGGCACAACAAAACATTCGCTGCGTGGAAGGATTAAAAAAAACTAATGAGCAGGCAAATTACATTTTATAAAGAAAAAAATAATACATATTGATAGTGTTTTATATCTTCTGAAACTAAATACGAATAAATATTATCATCCACCCATTTTAGTGTACACGTGGTTTAAATGTTTAGCTCATCTAGATTTAGTATTTTGGTGATTAGTAGGTTGCGGCTCAAATCCCGGCTGTGTGCACGATGCTTTTTTTTTTAAGTTTTCTTCAAAATGGTTTATCAACCGCCCCTCCCCCTCACACAAAATGTCTACGTAAATTCGAATACACCGTCTTCGAAGTTATGCCTTCTTCATCTTTACCCTTTTAGCATTGTTAATATAATTTTTTAACCATTTCGGTGGCCTCATGGTTCGAGGCGGCATTCTCACAGACTAGACTGCCGATGATGGGGAGATATGGGTTCGAATTGTGATCGTGTCTCCTGTGTGTTTTTTCCTCATTTTAACGTTTCATTGGTGTGAATAGTTATAGGTTTCATTTGAGATTAAAGGATAGGCCTACCCCTATTTATTTTCATTTTCTATGTAAACCGCGTCTTACAACCCGTCCAGAATTTTCAACTTTTATTTTTACCAATTGGTTAGGAATGAGTAAGGTATGATCCAGAAGAAATTCACTCGAATTTGCGCTAGTGGAAAACCTTTGGCGAAAAGACAGACGCCCTCTGTGTACTCGGCTGGAATTCGAACCCCGCCCTCGCCGGGAAACTAGACAAGATGAGTATGACACCGTGATCATCGATCCTCATTTTATTGATTGCGTGTGTATATATAAAGGCAGAATGTCCATCCTGGAAAACAGGGAGAAGCCAGGAAATTGGTTTGGTTAGGGGATAATCATGGCGAATTCGGGAAACTTAATCGAATTTTTGGGATTTTCGCATAGCCCCCCCTATTCACTAAAAAAATTCAACTTTTATTTACAATAATAGTAGTAGTAGTAGTGGTGGTGATGGTGGTGGTTGTAGTAGTAGTATTTCCTAGTAGTAACTATCTATAGTTTCCCAACCCTATGCTTTAGACTTAAACGCTTTAACGGAACCCTTCAACTGACTTGATTGTTGGGAATTGACTCTGGAAAAGTCGGGGCTCTAAAATAATAGTTTGCTGAACACCTTGCGTGACATGGTGTCTTGCTACTTAAGATATATGTATTTCATTCCTGCTGATATGATTGGTTATTTATTGTTAGATATGTTAGTCTTTTATTTTGTTCGAAGGTCGTGGGGTAGTAATAGTAATAATAATAATAATACTTGCCAAGTGCAAATTGAGTGCTTAATTTGTTTAGTATGCGCTGCGGGAATGGCAGCAATTTGCTAAGTCAGTGAGTAAAGATAACGTAGGTAGCCTGCCTTACCTCGCAACATTTCCATAATCGCATAATCATTATGGCTACAGAGAAAAATCAGTTTTGTTTCTGTGTCAGAGAATTGAATTTAAAATCCAAGAATTTAAATACTTGTCTGTGAAAAATATTAATTTCGCATCTTAATTATAGAACAAGGGAACGATTTTGTTTCTCGCATATTAGGGTCCGTACTTAAATTAATTATCTAATATTTAATTGGGTTTTTTTTGGCGGAGTGTTCAGTTTTTTTTCTTACGGAGAGGGAGGAGGGCGTTCAGAATAAATTTTACCTAGAGTTTTTTTATCGATGTTTATGGTGAGACAAAATAAAAATAAAAATAAATTGTCAGAACATAACTATTAATTTATAAAATTTCACTTTTATTTCTTTTATATAATATATTACACCCAATTTTACGCCTATTAAAGTCCTGGTATTCTATCTAAACTTTCAAATAATTCGCTTTGTTCCCAATCTTTATATCTACAAATAATTAAACTATTAAAATCTAATTCATCAAATCGCAAAAAAAAATTGATGTCGGATAGAGGGGAAAGTGTCGGTGATGATTGAAAATCTTATGATCCCTTACGTAGAAGGGGGTGTTTGTAGTAGGGGGAAAAAGCTGACTCTGGACCACTTTTAGAGTCGCACTGCAGGGCGGCCATTTTGAATTTTCTTTCATTTTGGCAGACATTTTAAATTTTCAACCTGTTCCAATCTGTTTCTACTAGATTGATTTATTGAACAGGTGATTCATTGACAGGTTACTGATTAAAATTTCTGGACATGTATGGACACGTTGGGAATTCGAAGTGATTTCCCCTATACCTTACAGCGTGATGTGTAAATCCAAGATGGCGGATCACATACCCAGCAACTTGAGCCCATCCCGGTTAATCCTCCCCTCCCCCCCTCCAGTGTTTTGAAGTAGGACATAGTTTTCATACAACTACTAAACTGGTTTGAACATGTTTGATGACAGCATTCCTCTGTAAGGCTATGTGTTTTATTCCCTTTATCTGTCCTCCACACTAGCATTTTGAGGTGGTATAAAATTTGTAATACCACTATTTATATTACCGGTCCGTATAAATACCCTCCGCAGGCCTTGTCTAAATATGTCTGAACGTGGACATAGGTGATCATAACCGATAGTAGACGATCATAACGGATCATGACCGATCTTTACCAACCGTAACCGTTCATGACCGATCATGTCTTAAGTCTGCTAGGACCTATTGATCTTTACTAATTATTTCATTTTTCTTCCCTTTCTCTCCCTGCCGCACCAGTGTTTGTGGTAAAATCCTCTTTTAATACATTTTAATGTATTTACAGTTCACACGTAGACGTGTTCATCCTTCTTAAAGAATGCTTGACGCCACAACACTATTTTCATAGGAAGGGCCTTCTTTGACAGCTAGGAAAGTTACTAGAACTACTTTCACGTATTCATACGCCAAATCATGTGATCTGCAGCATTCGCTTTTAGGTATTTTCAATGCCTATAAAATGATATTCATGTAAAGTTAAATGTATACATACAATTTTTTCAGCAATTTTATTTTTTATATGGTCTTTTCTTTAAAAATAGCACTTTGCCTAAAATATTTATTTCTGTTCATAAAATGGTTTGTGTGAATGTATAGTCTACATTAAGAGTTGAAGGAATATTTTGAAACAAACCGGTATCTTTTTAGATTTTTAAATATTCTCTTCCACCCCATTTAACTTATTTTTTAACTAAGAGATTTTTTTCGAAAGAAAGGGAAATAGCTTCGCCATAGGTATACCAAGTTCAACGAAGCAATTTTATAATATTCTTTAATGGTTTTTTACCATTTAAAATAGCATAATTTATTTGTATTGCCAATTTTTGCAAATCTGAATAAAGGAAATTTCTGCCAAATGCGCAGCTTATACATTTGTTTTCCGGTCGTTTTATACTTAATACTAGTAAAATTTAACTGTCGTCATGGATTGTTCATAATATTATGCTAAACAGAATTATGAAGGCTCCAGTATGCATTTTTTATGGCACTTTTATCAAATTTAAATACAAATTTACGTAATACTAATGGTTTACTAAAAGTCGCCATGGCAGTTAGTAGTTAACTGATATTTTTTTTAGTTGTATTGAATTCGGTACTTAATTATGTACAAAAACATCGACGCTTTATGTACGGGGGCAAAAGGGAACAATTGAGGTCTCATTTTAATATTCGCGCTCGCTATCCATTTTGTTTTGAGAAGGCGACCAGATGCTTACGGGGCCCTCGAAGACAGGTGTCCCCCTCTCCAGAGGGTTAGACCCCGTACAGTGTGACCCCCCCGGAGCCCGGAGGATTTAAACATCCTGTCGCGGGCTACACCCCCTACCCCACCACTCTGGTTCCGCACCACACTTGAATAAATGAACGTTACGTCACAGGGCGAAGGCCTGCCAACATTGCCGCTCCTGCTCCGAGTATGTTTTCTTTTGTTTTCGTTCTTCTAAATCAGGGGTCTCCAATCATTTTGCTATGCGGGCCTCTACATAATATATTTTACACGTTTTTGCGGGTCAATGGAACGTTCACCTGTTCTTCAGGTAGCAATATTTTTGCCCTGAATGCTTTGACATGCGCAAATAGATCATCAATATAATTTGTTAGAAATGGAAATTAAAATACAAGACATAACATGGCCAGTCATGTCAATAAATAAATTCCAATTTCCAAGGCCAGTCAGTGTTTGATAAAAGTGTTTGACGGTGATTCTTCTCTGTGAGAAAGGAATCAATTTATGTGTAATAAATTATATTTTTAATAATTAGTCAATGCAATTACTTGTTTTTAAATTAGATAACATATTTCAGAACTTTGCTTTGATAACCGCGAGACTTGGATCCACCTAAAAACCGTCAGTCAAGCCGTTCTGTTGTCTTTATAAGGAATGGTGCCTGCGACTGAAAATAAGGGTTTGCAATTCCGACAGCACTCTGTCTTGGTGTCATGGGGGAAGCACGCGTGCGGACAGAAACTGAAAATGTCAAATAAACTGCGTGGTTAAGAAAGAACGAAGAGAAACAATGAATTGGTTTTTTGATATAATCTTGGAACGGGCTGGATGTGGCCAGCGGTCCACAGCTTGGAAACCCCTGTTCTAAATGGTATGACTGATTATCTGCGACTCTAGACCTATCACTCGCATCGTTGGTCGCACGGTCTAAGGGCGTCACTCGCAATTTACTGGGCTGTTCGGTGACTTAGTAGAAATGGGTTCGAATCTAGTTCGGGTGAAGGAGGTGTTTCCTAAAGAGCTTCCTCAATCTCCCTGCACGTAAGCTCGGGTACATTTCCTCCCATCATTATTGTTATTATTTAGCACCACTTCTTACTACCCGTTTGGGTTGTACGCTTAAATACTAATTACAGGAATTGGGAAGGTTGAATATAGAGGAAGTGAACCCGCATATGCATGGAGAGAGGGTGGAAAACCATTTAGGGGAAAACCACCCCAGTGAGATTAAAACCTCGATCTCCGTCCTTGGCAGTATAGCTCAACACAAAACTAGTGCGTTAGCTAAATTCGCCACTGAGGTGTGTCATTTCCTCCCAATTATATCTGTCTCGTCCCTACCACATTAGTGTAGTATTGGATAGTAAGACGCGGTTCTAAAATAACCTTAATCTAGTGAATAGGAGTGAGGAGGTTGACCTATATAAGTGCAACCGGCTGGGATTCGAATTCCCAACCTCCTCGATAACGACAAGTCAAGACTACAGTAGCTCCATGGCTTCTTTGGTGCAGACTGACAGCTCACAGCTGACTTCTGACAGTCAACATTTAGGTATATACCTAAATTTTGACTGTCAGAAGTGACAGCTGCTAAACACATGTTTTTGCAGATCATATAGCTTGGCGTAGGGATACATAATTTGGTCTGGTAACTTTTCAAAGCTTTCACCTGTCAGCTGTGTTGTCAGTTAGCACCAAAGAAGCCATGAGACTACTGTGGACGAATTCACATTTCGGGTCGTATTTATTGTCTAGTCCGTCAATCTCCCGGTTCACGAAGAACTAGGGCACATGCTGAGGCCCGTTAATAGGAAGAAGGGTCTTATCTGACGGCTAGAAAAGATTCTAGATCTACTTTGGGGTCCACCCATAAACCACGTAACACTTTTTCTTTACTTTTGTTGACCGCATTGGTAAATTTCTCGCCTCAGGATCCGGTGTTAGTGGGTTCAAACTCGGTTGGGGTCGATGGATTTTTCTTGAAGCGATATTAATCATTAGCACAACTTCCTTCGGGTGGGAAGTAAAGCCTTCGGTCTCATGTCTCTTGTTGCATTTAAAATAACACTGGAATAAATCCTTTCCCCGCTAATTCTGTACGTTCTTTTGCTCTCGCTCATAGAAATTCTCGTGTCCTGATATAATCCAGTCGGTTCAGAAAGTGCACGTTAAATATTTCAAATAAATAGCTTAAATAAATAAATTAGAGCTCATCCTGTACCCCCTTACAACACTACCCTCTTTATGGAGGACTCCTTTCATGTATTCATACGCCAATTCATGTGGTGATCAGTAACTATCACTTTTGATAGATTTTATCACTGGGGCTTACCCCCATAAACAGGGCCGGACTTGCATGTTGAAACTCACTAGGCCCTTGTCGACGTTGCGCCCCCTCCCTTCCCTCCACCCTCCCCTTTTCCAGACACAGAATTCACCAGGAAAACCAAAAAAGTGAGTTCCTAGTATCAAAGATAATTTAGCTACACATTTTTTCCCTCTAGTGTTAGGCCGCATATTTTGAATAATTAACATATTTTCCAAGTAACAAAAATAATTCCCTTATTATGCCAATTTAATATACACTTTTTGCCCCCTGATTCATATTTTTGAATCCACTAATATACTAAATATTATAAATAAATACATTTCTCCCTAAATTAATGCAATAGCAAACATTTTTTTTGGGAGAACTGGCAGTATTGGTCGCAGCACCAATAGCCTACCCAATGCCTTATTTATATGGAAACTTGTTTATTAAATTATATATACAAAAAAATTCTGGCGGAAGTGTCTAAACGTTCGCCCTTCAAGTGGCAGGCACCCTCCATAGACTTGCGCTCTAGGCCAGGTTCTATCGGGCTTAGTGGTGAATCCGGCCCTGCCCATAAGGTGAATCCGGCCCTGCCCATAAAATAACACTAATAAAATAGTGAAATATTATCGTTGTTGACCACCAAAAAAAATATCGCATTTTCTCACAGTTGCTTTGAATGTCCCGTTCGTAACAAAATAAAGTTATACATATATAAAAGGTCCTAGTCGCGCCTTCCTTGTAGGGGTTGTACGACAATCCCTTTTCTTCAAACGGGCTGGGTTAGAGCCGAAGAGTAGCTAAATTCCATCACAGGTTGTCAAGAAATGTTGCCCCGTGTATCGTTATGTCGCTGTTTGGCGCGACCGTTGGTGTTTGACACCCCTTTCCTTTTAGCCTGCATTCGCTCAACAAGTTTTGTTTGTGACCGCTCTGTACATGTTCGTCTTGCGACAAAACGGTTAGCCTGCTAATAGGACCTGGGATGCTAGCGGTGTTGACTTTAATCGAAAAGTATGACTGCTCAAATAAATGCTGTAGTCCAATTTACATAGGAATAACTTTATTTTACAGCTTGGGGGAAAAAATAGTTGTACCTTTACGTATTCGTACAAACGGTGAGGTCTCACAGGGCACCGCGCTGTTTTACGTGACAGAGGAGGAAAAAACAAGTTGGAATTGGAGAATTTTGCTCTTGCGCTCGTATCTGCCTGCATAGGCGATCCAGAGTAGACAATGTTGTCAAGAGTGTAAAATAAAATATAAAAACATATAATCATGTGATTTGATTTATTGAACGAGTGGACCTAGGTGTTTTCCCAATTTTAACTTAGCTGGTCTGATCTGTTTCTGAGGCGGATATGTCTTAAGATAGCTTTTTATTATTATTTAGCACCGCGTCTTACTACCCGTTTGGTTTATACGCTTTAAGTACTAATTTTACGCTAATGGGTTAGGAATTAGGAAGGTTGAAGTAGAGGAATTGAACCCGCATTTGCGTGGAAAACCATTTAGGAAAGACCACCCCCAGGTCACCCGACCGAGATTCGAACCTCGATCTCCCTGTCCTCAGCAGTCGAGCTCAACACGACCAGCGTGTTAGCCAACTACGCCACCGAGGCGGGTAAGATAGCTTTTAAACGCGTAAACCGATTTTATCCAAACTTTGCAGATTGGTTCTTTCTACCTTCCTACAGATCCCCAACCCTTATATTGTATAAAAACAAGGCTTCCAGCCCTAATTATTATATACCTTTTAAGGCTAAAAATTGAGGGGAAAAGATGCAAACTATTATTATAAAATCAAGCAAAAATTAAATTATTTAATTATTTGGCCGAAGTAAATACCTGGGGCCCCGCAAACGAAGTGTGCCCAGAGCCCCACGTTTGCTAAGGACGGCATTGATAGTGGCTGCCTACTGGCTCTCGCGCGCACGGCCTATAGATAAGATTTGATGTGTCAATCTGGTTGGTTTTCCTTCGTATCCATACCCGGGCCGATGTGTATAAATAGCTTCATGGGACAAACATCCTCACCTCCTTTCTACCATGATAACGCAAGTATTTCTCCGATAAGGCGTTGATATTTACTGGGATTGCTCCCAGAGAAGGACTAGGGGGGCGTAGTTCTCAATTTTGAGTGTAATTGTGTTTCATTATCATTTGAAACATACATTTCATCCCTTATAAGTATAGATCCAACCTATGTGGCTTTTTTTTTGTCACATAAGTCAATTTTGATAGTACCGGTACACATATGTACGGTAATAATTATGCACATCTTTTAGGGATGGAAAAGGTCCAATTTAGGGGAAGCGTAGATGGAAGGGGAGGGGAAAACCAATTAGAAGGATTCACCCTCACCTTGAACTGGATTCAAACCTGGATCTACCAGTAGTTCGTTCTATTGCGATAATTACTCTTCAGACTATTTGACAATCGATGTGGGTAACACTTAATCATTAGGAATAATTATGAAATATATTTTTTTAAATAATATAACATTTTTGAGTGGTTGAGGCAAAACACAGGGGCTGTTAATTATGTGAATGAATCTTAGATGATATATATGCTCAAGGTGTTGTGCCATATAAAGTTTTCCACTTTAATTCCACATAAATGTTATTACATATTTTTTTTCTAAATTCTACTCTACTCAGCGCTACTAGCGTCACTTGAAATGTGCAGATATTCCGAACAGGGTAGTAAGACGTGGTGCACAAAATACTAATTTTATATCTAGCTTGTAAATATCTTTCAGAATTATATTGATTTTTTTTAAATTATTATTTCAGGCTGCGACTGTCCTGACATCGTCTGGTGCTCAAGTTTTGAGGACCCTCAGCATACAGAGTCCCAAGAACACGATACAAAGTGAGTAGGCTAAATATTTATTTAATAAATTAAAATAAGAGTTTAAAAAAAATAGTTCATATTATTATGTGATGTTATTTAAAGAATGAGTATTAAATAACACATGAGAGCTTAGCATAAAATCTGGGCAGCCGAATAAAATTAATTAGGTAAGCTATCATTTTGTCTTTTTTAAATCTTAAACATTATTAAAAATACTCCATGGTGTGAGCTCGCAAGCGAGCTATACCAACCGGGCGGCTCTGTTAGCGACGATAGTGTCAACATTTGTGTATAGAGGGTGTCATGTGGTCAGTACAATGAGCCCTGCAGCCGTTAATCTCAGTTTTATAAATCAGAGCTACTATTTTTTTATTCAAGTAGCTTATTTGTCCTCACGAGGCAGAGTTTGACCTCGTTTCAGGCCCACTGCTTTAAATTTTGGAAGCACTGGGGATTGAACCTGGGACCTCTGAATCTGTAGCCAGGAACTAGAACCTCAAGGAAGCTAGTGAAACTTTAGTTTGAAACTAAATTGTCTAGAGATAGCTGGAAAAATAATATATAGTCATTTGATGGTAATTTTGTCCTTTTCTGACTATTGAAAATTTTCATATATAAGGACATGAAAATTTAACCTGGGCCATTTGACTTAACACACCAAAGCTCTAAGAATAGCTATCAGGAATTTGTCCCTTGCTCAAGTTCATTTGTGACTCATAGCTTAAAGCAGAGTCTTTGATGGGTGTGTTTGTTTCCCATTTTCAGGTGTCATTTTTCAACCATATTTAATTTGCATGAAAAATATATCCAAAGAGAGTTGGTTCCATAACCCAAGCTAGTTTTAACCTTGAATGTTGTATTTGTTAGGCTTAGAAATGCGTGTTGTCACTTTGATATGCGATGTAAGTTGACTAGTTCAATTATGAATTTTATGGCAAGTATGAAAAGTTCCCACATTGGTATTATTATTTTCTTAAATTCTTCAGAAAATATAATTTGACTAAATAATAACATTTGAAATTATAATTGTTTGAATCAATATTCACTTAGTTGGTAAATTAATGGACTGCCTGTTAGATTTGTTTTAAAATTATAAATTAACCACATAGCCTCATAATAGTTAGATTTTTTAAACGACTTTGCCTACTTGGAGATTTCAAAGCAATTTTGCGAAGCTGTTGGCATCTTTATTTGACACGCTTTTAAAAGCAGTCTAACTAGTATCACACAACAATTAGACAACAATTGATAAAATATAAAGAGAAGGAAGAAATTGAGTTGTTTACACCAGAAGCTCTTGTTTATCTTTTGATAACACTTCCCCTCTTCCATTGGCGAGTATAAACACGCATCCTAATATTTGTACCTAGACATGATTTTTAAAATCGTCTTTTTCCTTATTTCCTATTAGAGATAGACATATGCTACCACATACTTTTTTAATCTGCATCCTGGCAGGACTCCTACAGGACATTTTTGTGACTAAGCCTAAGTTGTAGATGCTAAAAAATATGTTTGCAAAAAAAATACATAAAGATGATGGTAATAATAATTTTGTGACACTGTAGAACTAATTTTTTTAATGTGTGGTTTTTGTCTTATCATGCACTTAGCATAAACTCACTGAATAAAACATAAATTCTCAATGTATGGAAAGTCCTATCTTTATCTGCCTAGGCTCATATTTGGACCTTAAAGTCCATAAACTTAAACCAAGTCTCTAAAAATACTTTTTTTTTAATCCTAGGGCCCTAAAACTCCTTAAAATGAATACATGATTTTTTTCGAGTAATTAAATAGGTTTTTTCTATGATTTTCAGTATAATTTTTTATATAAGTTGCAAAAATTCAGGCCCCAATGTCTTTAAAAATGTGTAAGTTTTGAAACCTTTCATTCCAAATACAACTTTAAACTGCTTCTTTAATGACAGACCTTGAAACATTTTGGAAACAAGCTTTTGAAGTAAAGAAAAAAAAACACAACAAAAGTAGTTGTCTGTTTCATCGCCAAATGGTAATGGCTATGTTGAGTGAGGCTTTTCAACATCTGGACATGTGATTAGAAGACAGCATTTATGAAAGAAATAGCTTTGAATGTATAATTGGATGTCATAGACCCCTTGAAGTTTTATTGCAATAATCCTGCTGGTGCTCTGATCATAAAAGAGCTCATTCATTGTTTATGGAGGAAATGCAACAAGTATCATTAGTACTTAGAGGAAACTAAGCTAGGAGAAAGAGTCTTAGATAAGATAGGAGGGAGAAAGAGAAATGGCAAAAGAAGAAATCTTAAGAGTAAAAAAGTGAAGAAAAGAAGGCTTTGGACAATATGAAGACAAATTTTGTTATGTAAATAAAAAAAGTCCTGGAAAAGATACAGTGGGCAAACATCATCATGAACTACATCTGCGTTGAAAAGAAAAAGCTTTGAAAAACTGCAGGTAGCTCATGGGGTATTAAAATCAAATTTTAAAACGCGATGAGAACAAGGCCAATAAAGAAACACCCATACAATCAGAAAATTAGGAAAAAATATATCTTTCTTAATAATTTCATTTTTGAGAGTCCTATCAAGAAAGAAAAGCACTAGTAAAACGGACCATTTATCTGTTAACCAAAGCTATATATGTAATATTTAGGGTACATATTAAAAAGAAATGATAACAAGTAGAGTTGTAAATGTACTCTGTTTAATATGGCTAAAACGAAATTAAAGAGTTAATAATATGCATTGAAAAGAGTTCAAAAACTGTTTGAGGTTTCTTAAAAAAAAAAACTTTTGTGAGACTTTTGTTGTTTCCATAGTTTTAATGAGGACCTTATTTTGATCCCCTTTTCTGACCTAAAATTACTTTTAAAGTTTGTAAAATAGACTTGAATGTGGATTATGAGCCCTATGTAATATCACAGGTAGGCAATGTCCTTAAGTCATACTAAAAGATTTTATTTTATTATTATTTTGAATATAAAATAAATTATTTGAAGGAGATGTAACATATTTAAGGGGCTTCTCTGTTTTAATAACTTTTCAACTGTTAGAAAAGATCAAATTTAATATGTACAGACTATAGTGGTGATTGATTATATTATACATTGTTTGTTTTGTGTTTTTTCCCCTTTCGTAGTGAACAAACAATCGAGTCCACATCACATGATTGTGCCCTTTGAGCTGGCGCAAAACTACCCCAAAAGTATGTAATATGTATAAAAATACAGATAATGTATTTAATATTTATTTAATAACTTTATTTGAACTTGATTCAGTGTCTGCATGGTCTAAAGCATCATTCTCTAAATAGACTCAACTGCCAATTACAAGGAGGCCGTGGTTCGATCCCGGTAGAGTTTATTGAGAATGTTTTTTCTTAAATGTTTTCTCATTCTCACAATGTAAATGTGGTTACACTCTCTCTAAAATTCAACCTTCCTCATCTCTAACCCATTAATATAGTTAGTACATATGCGTATAACCCAAATGGGTAGTAAGACACGGTGCTAAAACAATTTTAGAGCTGGTTATAGTGAGGTTGCTGGTTATAATCAATCTACCACTCAGAGGGTGGCTTGAGAACTATTCCGAGTTGAATCTCGACTTTCTGTGTCAGTAAGCGATACAATTAATTATCACATAAACTCTGACATTCTGAAATTTATTAAAATATGATTCTTTTTTTAAATTTATTATGAGTTAGGGTACTGTCAATAACACTTTTCACTTTCTCTCTCAGCTAGGATACATATTTATCCAAATGGTAAATATAATTTGCACCCGTCCTATTTACACTTGAAATTATATTTGTGACGGTTTTGTTGATATTTGTTTTTGCAGGGGCCCCACAAATGCTGTCTGGTATAATCCAGTCGGCGACTCCCATGAAAGTGTCCACCGGAAAACAAGACACACCCATATTACCAAAAACTCTACACATTGCATCCAACCCGATGGTAAATCCTATTTACTTGAACAAACTATTTATTTAACCAGTAGACAGAGAAATTATTTTGCATTTATTTATATATCTACACATAAATTATATATATAAATTGAGATAACTATTTATAGAATATTAAACCAAGCATATATACTGATGCATTGTTTAACTTATTTTGGCAAACAATTTTTTTATAAAAATAGCAAAAGTATTTTATCTCTTGTTCCCTTCTGCCCCACATTAATTGATAAATTGGTGAGCCTTACCTTTTAGTTTTATTATTGCCACACTGCTCCATTTTTAATAAGTTTCATTTTAATTGAAATATTTATTATCTGGTCTACTTAATTACTTAATCTTAAGGGGTAGTAATAAGGAAGACATTAAATAGATAATGCATCTGTATTCACCTGGAGAAAATATATAAAACCACTCCCAGCTTTATATTTATGCCACTGCTAGTATTTTTATATGACCCTAAAATATATATCAAGTAATTTTTTAAAACACGCTTTGGTGGTCGTTAGGTCTAAGGCGCTAATCTCACAATAGACTAGACCGCTAGTGACGGTGAGACCAAGGTTTGGATCTTGGTCGGGTGTACTGAGGTGGTTTTTCAAATGGTTTTCCACTCTCCACGCGATTTTAGGTACACACACTCTAAATATAATATAAATAAATAATCTTCCTAATCCCTGGAACTATTAGCTTAATTAGTACATAAACGTATAATCCAAAAAAGTTGAAAGATTTGTGCTAAAAAAAATTCTTAAATATTCTTGCACAACTTGTCAGTTTTCATTGATTTGTGTGAATACTAGATATTTGAAAAAATAGTGTTTTGAGTTTGAATTGAATCATACACTGGTTAAATATGCTAAAATTATGTTAGATAAAAAAAGTCACATTTTATAAAAAAAACATTATTTTATTAGTTTTGGACCCCAGTCCAATAAGTTGAGTATAAATATAAGTTTTTCAACATGGTCATGCAACAATAGTTGTCTTGTTGAAGTTAAGTGATAAAGAGCACCATTTGTTGTGGTAATTATAAACTATTTCAGTATTTATCTTTAGTCCTCAAAGCTAACACATTTTCTACATATTATCCAAGCGTTTAATTATAGGCTATGCAAAGGTTTTATAAAAGCTGTTATGGTAAAAAAAAAGTGTGACCTAACTCCCTGGCCATTATGGTAACAATTAATAAGCATTTAATTAATCTCACACGAATTGTTATTAAAATAGGTTGAAGTATTTTTGACACATTATGTGATTTGCAATTATTTAAAACCTTGTAGTCTATCTTTTTCTGCTTGATTCAAGTTATTGAAGTGAATAATATAAAATTGGACTCAACATCAATATTATCAAAGCTTCTTCACACACCCCTACTGAATAGTATTTTTTATAAATGTAAGCTTAAATTAAATAAAGATGTTGAACGGTACCTGTGTTGTTTTTATTTGCCAAAGAAAAACCTTTTCTCTTAATTTACTGATATTGATATGAAATTAAAAAAAACTAATAATTTGCAATTTATCATTGGATTTGAGATTGCTTTTGAAATGCAAATAACATTAAGGGCCGGTCTTATGACTACTAGATAAATATCGCTATTGGGAGGTTAAAGTTAGCGGCCAGATAAAGGTTATGAGCCACTTTAATATTTTACGCGTATTATGAACTGAATTTATTTGTATGATAGCTATATGTAGAATAAAATTATTTTTATGCAGAAAATGCAAGGTGTGTACTGTTCTTACTGGTGCACACATGAGTATAAACCCAACTGCTACCGTACTACCTGGAAAGTGACTACAACACTCAACATTTGTTAAATAAAGACGGCTAAACAAGTGCGAGTAAAGAGATGGTGTCATGTAGATGCAGAAGCTAAGATGTCTTGCAAGTACTAATTTCAGTGTCTGTCAAAATGTGGTCAATAGTTGGGTACAACGTTTACAAAATTTCATTTATTGTACTCACATTTTTATAATTTGTTCTTATATAAATATAACTCTACAAATAGCTTGTCAGTTTATATAAAAGTGGGAATTAAAAGTTCTAACTTTATATATAGTTAGAGCCTGGGCCTGTGCTTACTAAACACGTGAACGAAGATTTTAACCTAAAACAGATTCTGATTGGTGAAACCTCATGAAAAACGTGTCCCTATGGCAACAACCATTTTAACTTTCAGATAAAAGTTATCAGGTACTTAAACCTCTGGATAAAAATGCTATCAGGCAGTCATAAGACACATAACTTACTGTCCAGATAGAAATATTTATCTGCCAGATTAATATCTACCCAGAAGTCATAAGACCGGCTCTTAGACAAATGAGAAAGATTAATCAAAGGTTTTTATTTTTAATACTTATAATTTTTCAAGCTTGAAAGTTTCGCACACCCATGGTTCCTCTAAAATTTTAGCTTTTTAGCTCATTGAGACGAGCTAAAAAATAATCTAAATAGATATACGTACATATATATGACACCATTAGAATTTTATTATTATTGTTATTGTTAAAATAGGCACACATGCATACAGGTGATATTAACTATTCCATTCTTTTTTTTGTTAAGTCACCATACAGCACCCCTTTGGTTGATATTTTGTGGTAGGTGTTGAGCGCATCTCAGCGAATAGCAGCCCAACACGTCTTGCCAGCGTCCAACCCACCAAAGAACTACATCTCCCCCATCTTGGATCACAGTGGCTCTCGGAAACGCCAGGAGGTGGAGAATGACTTTGTACCTGAATAGTGAGTGGAACACAATTATTCTCACCAGACTCGGCAAATTCTTCGAGATATCGATTTGGTTTTTTCATCATAGGTTTAGGTTCAAGACTATTAATGATAGGGAAGTTAAAGGATGATCAAATGTACCAGCAGCATTCATCTAGATCAGAGTTTCCCAATCCCTTCAGACTGAAGGAGCCATTGCACCAGAAAAAATTACATGCTCTAACTTTCATAAAAATGTTTGCCTACACTATCATTGTAAACATTCAATAACATATTTAACAAATGATTTATAATGTTATCCTTGATTACATAGGCTATTAAAAAAAACACATTTCATGTCCATTTGTTTAAAAGGTTTCACTTGTAAAAGCAACCTTTACATTGAAATATTAATTTTTGTGCTCTTGTGAAAAAAATTGTCAAGTCTAATTACTGATGCTATTTTATAATGTAAAAAAGAAAATAAAGGATATTCTAAAACTGCCTCACGAAGCCTTAGATAACTATGAAGGAGCCCACTTTGTAAAAAAACTGATCTAGAGCCGTGTTTTCTAAACTTTGGCCAATCAAATACCCCTTTTGGGTTCAGCTCTTCATCGAAAAAGGAAATAAAACCTGCCATCCTCTAAAATATAAACAATTCACATTTTAACAATGTTTCACTCTAAAAGCCTTGACAGAAGGAAAGAAAGGCTTATTAAAGTCTGACCTAAAAATCTACATCAATTTTTGCACATTTATATCAATGTTTCAATTAGATACAAGAATATAATTAAGTTATTCATTGATACAAATTTTTTTTAAATTATCTGTGAGCTATTGCCAAGATTGCTAAAGTTATTGAATATTTAGCAAAAACACTTTTTCTTCATGTAATTTATATACATTGTATTTTTTTTCACTAGTAATAAAAGAAGAAAAATAGAAAAGGTTGGAAAAGGCCTGAGACACTTCTCTATGAAAGTTTGCGAAAAGGTGCGCAAGAAGGGCACAACATCTTACAACGAAGTGGCAGACGAGCTTGTCTCAGAGTTCACCAATCCAGCCTTGATGGCGTCCCCATCTGACCAGGTATTTATAGGATCTACAGAATCTTGGGACACCTCCTTTATTGGCTAGATTAGGAGAGGAGGTGGACCGACATAAACTTGACTCCCTTGCTCTGTGATTTAGCATCAAGGCGGCTGCCTTGGTCAGCAAACAAAAGTATTAATCACTGTCGGGCCACAAAACTTAAAATACAATGGTCAGTATCGTTTTCTGGAACAATTTCTCTATTCTAGCTAAGCTTATATTCCCTTTCACCCTTGTCATTTTACTAAGAAAGAGGAGAAAGAAAACTACCAAACTTCTTGTCTCAAGGTAAACAGGAAAGGTTGCGGTTAGTTCTCAACTATCTTAACATTTTCTTTTGTGAGCCCATCAAAAAATTTCTGTATTTATTGTCGGAAGGCTAAATATAAAGCCCTTTTTTCATCAAGGATAATCTCAAAGCTCTGCAAATGTGGTTAAACATTTGTTAAAAATAAGCAAATGTCACATTTTCAAACATGTATTTATATTAATAAAACTCAAATACAGGGTTGTTAAAGAAAAGGAGCCTTGTTGGAATACATCAACTTTATTTTGGAGTGAGCCATATTTGGAAATAACGCATCATATGATTAAATTTTGTGTTATCGCTTAACATTTGTGTGGAATTTTTTTACTTATGGAGGCAAACCCCATGAGACACTAGAAAAATCAAGCAGAAATTTGTAAACACTAGAAACCAAGTGAGATTGTAAAATTTTAAGGTGGAGCATTCTGACGTTTAAGAACATACGAGAGAAGAAAGATACAAATGAGAATACAATTTGTGTTGTGAGTCCTGTTAAATTACACAATTTTATTCATAAATATTCATTCTTCGCTCCTATACAAGTTACCTTTCATGTCCCAGCCAGTTAAATTTTAATGATCAACTGATCCAATATGTGGATTTTTTGTAATTTTCAAAGTGGAAAATTTCAACTTTTAAAATATTAAATCAAACATTTGAAGGCAGATAGCAGGGCAAGACTTACATGCTTATCAGAAAACTGTTGGCCTCATAGTTCACATTTAAAACAACAAAATACATAATTATGTAATTTTTGGGGTACATCAGTCACCTTCTTCAGCAGAAGAAAATATAACACAAGACTGAACTATTCACAATGGCAGCATGGCTATAGGTTGCTTCACAAAAAAGGTTTAGGCTTGGATTGTGAAGTTGCTTATTCAAACTTGTATCATGACTCTTGTTAGATGGATAGAATGTTGTATTTATAATACATTTAATCATTCACTTATTAAATTGATCTTTTTTTCTGACACTGAGTAGGCCTGCTCGGAATAAAAGGAGAGAAATTGATCCAAGTTTGAAACCAGGGGGTGTCTGCGTTTGTTTATATATTGGTGAGCAAGCTCCCGCCTATGAAGCTGGGATGTATTGCAACTATTGAGGAAGGCTCCTTTAACCTGAGTACTATGCTCAAGTCAAAATATGAATTATGTGTGTGAGCATGAAGTGTTACTGGTTTGTCAGGGCCGTTGTGATTGGTGTCAAAACAGTGACCATTCATTCATTATCTGAGTGTTCCTGTGGTGAGGCCAATGTATCCAGCAATGCAGTAACATTGTAGCTGGTATATAATATTTTCTGTGTGGCAGTCATAATGGCCTTTCATGGGGTATTCCATTTATTTGAGTCTGCTGTTGAATGAGGTTGAAGGTTGGTGAATTTTGCAGATACTTTATTTCGGTTTGTTGCAAGGTAGGAACCTTTGGCCTGATGTTATTTGTTGTTGTTTGTGGCTGGGTTGGGCAATTCAGGGTGAACAAGGATAAATCTGAGTTTATCTACTCCTTCATATTAGTGGATGGTGAGCGGTATTGCATTGGAAGTTTGTTTCTTGATAAGCTCTTGATTGGATGAGGCTTGGTTTATTTGACTGTTGACTATGTGTTTAGGATATCCTCAGGCTGTTAAAGCCTTGAGGATTTGTTGACATTGCTTGTAAAGGTCTTCTTCCTGGGTCTGGAATTGGACCTTCATGAGGGAAACATAAACACCACAGTACACACCAAAGCACCAACTATCAACAGTACCTCCATTTCCGATGCAATCATCCTCTTCATTCAAAACTTTATTTACTTTATAGCCTAGCTACCGGAGCCAAACGTATTATCTTCTGAGGAAGAAGACCTTTTATAATTGTGATACATACAAAAGTATTTGATTGTCTTACTGCAGAATTTTTCAAACTTTTAATTGCTGCGAGATCCCTTTTTGGACAAATGATGCATTAGCAGACCTCATATAAGCTATTCTGACCTGATAGATTTATGTTTTATTCTCCTTAAGCAGCAAATATTTTATTTTGTTCAAATTAAAAATAGTTTGCTTGTGTCCACTACTTTACGAATCTGCTTAGCTCGAATTTGAATTCTATTCTTTGAGAAAAGAATTAACATAAGCGGAAATAAAATATAATAGTAGAAAATAACTAAATTTATATTTTTAATGCATTTGTTAAAATATGCATGCATTCAGTTAAGTGTTAAATTAATGGTTTGGGGTATGGTTATTGAGTTTTTTTCTTTAATAAAATCTGGATCTAACCAACAATAAGCAGTATTAGAGCTCGAAAACAAATTCCCATTAAAATTTTTGTGAAAAACATTTTTCTATATCTTTCAAATTTTGAATCAAAGATTTGAGGCTTTCATCTTTTACCAGGCATGTTACTTATTGTAATAACAATAATAATAATAATAATCGAGTAGATAAAACTTTGAAACAAGAGAAGTCCTCAAATGCCAAAAAAAAATCTGCCCCTTCAATTTTTCATTCAAAATTTGTTTTAAAGCCCTAATGATGCCTATTGTTGGCCCAAAATCAACAAAATGATAGGGCAAATTCAATAACCAGACCCTAGACCACTAATTTAACACTTAATTGTTTGTAAGAATATTATAATGAATGGGTTATAAAAGAGAGAAAAAATTCTGTTTTATATTATTCCATAATATTTCTCTTTCCTCCAAGGTTGATATATATTTTCAAGATTCAAATTCGATATTAGTGAAGATTCTGATTCGTAAATTAGTGGATTCAACCCAACTTTACCTTTCACACGCTCACGTGTCTCCAGCCCACTCCTTTAGCCTCAATAGATCTTCTACGCTTCTGCTTACTATGTAAATCAGGGGTTGGGTGCCAAGAATGGCAGAACGATTTTCAAAGACACGCTGAGTGATTTGAATAAAATAATATAGAACATTGATTCTTAATTTAAACCATTGATGTGAGTAATATTTTAGTATCAACATGTTTTATGTGTAAATGATAATTGTTATTTAAATGATTATTTTTATGTTTCAAAATTTCAAAATAATTTTTTCAGAAATATAACATTTATAACCTTTATATTTATTCTGATTTTCATTATAATATTAAATATTCAAGAAACAATAGTTATTTAATGTATTTGATATACAAACATTTTGTCACATTTAAATTATACAAGATCAGCTTAGATTGGTTTTAATAGTTGTACTAGTTAACTATATGGGATTTGGGTGGGCTTAGGTTGCTTGTCATGCTGAGCGACTTTGCAGCATTTCTTGGGCACAACACTACTAAAAGATTGCCGACCCCTGATGTAGATCTTTCTTGGGCATTTTGTCCTCCAGTCATATCACATGGCCTAACCACCTCAACTTTTTCCTCTTCAGTGTCTCTTGTATATATGTTCAATACCTCTGAGAAACCTCTTCTCTAAAGCCTGTAATCTATTTAAACATCCTTAAAATGTTTTTTAAAGATTTAATCTCACATCGGAGCACATTTCTGACCATTTAGTTCACATTCCATTCATTAAAAGGGGTGCTGGTGTTTATGATCAGAATATTTTTGTAAGGCTGACCACGCTTATTATTAAAACTAAACTAAGTTAAATGATGACTACTGTGGGTGTAATAAGTAGTGAATACACAGTTGCCAAGCAGTGCAAGTGTTAGTTATTTATTAATACCAAGTTTCACTTTCTATAAATAATTGTATCCATTAAGTCGGAAAAACAAAAAGTAAACTAAATAAACGTTGATTAAAAAAATGTTAAAATCGTGTTAAAACCCTTAAAAATGTATGTTAAAATTAAAAACCCTTTATAGAAATAAATAAAATTAATTTAATATTTTAAAACTATTCTTATTCACCTAACTTGACTTCACCCAAAATTTTGATTTTTAGATATATAAAAAATTTCAAAAAATAAATAAATAGCGCAGTTGAAATTTTTAGAGAATTTTATTTTAAGTTAAATTTTCTGTCAAACCATTGTTAAACTTAGAACAACATCAGTGGCATAGCACATCACTCTCAGGTTAGACTGGATTACCGGTAATGGAGAGCTAGAGTTTTGAATCTCGGCCGGATCCTTCGCAAGCTCCAACTAACATGTTGGCCGAGCACTCACTCCTGTCGTTTGTCCTCCTTATGACGTGCGCTGCTTGCCTACATTAGTATGACCAGAAGAACATCAGGCGGCGGGTGTACGACGCCCTGAACGTCCTCATGGCCATGAACATCATTTCTAAGGAGAAGAAGGAAATACGGTGGCTGGGCCTGCCCACTAACTCCATGCAGGAGTGCATGAACTTGGAGAAGGAGAAACAACGCCGCGTCGACCGTATCCACGCCAAGACGCTCAAGCTGCAGGAGCTCATACTTCAGGTACAGGGTCAATTTAGTAATACGAATATAAACACAATTTGATACCTAAGATCAGCCGACAAATGGTAATACATCTGACTTTTAAACTAAATAGTCCAAGGTTTGTTTGGTTCTCGACTTTGCTGGAAAAAATTTTGCTGTGTAAATTGAGGCTGCCTCTTTCACGGTGGTGAATTGACAGCTGAATGGCTGGGTGCTTTGTCTGTTTTAGAATTAAGTTATGAGTCATTTGCTGATATAATAGCCAGTCCTGTAAGGGTGTATGAACTCAGCAAGGCTGTGGAGTTGGTACGCCAAACCTTCGACTCTGACTCCTCTATTTTTCTACTGTCCAACTCTTAATTCCGTCATAAACATTTATTAATTTGTAAAAACGAATTTACCCCAGTAAAATGGTGGCACAAGGCATTTCATCACCACCATGTAAATCATCAACTGGTTAGTTGATTTAACAGAACATATATTTATTTGATTAAAAATAATATCCAAGAAAACACTTATAAGAAAGTAAATATTATTTTGAAGTGTACATTGCTACCTATTCCGACTCCATGACCTTGGATTGCTAAGTTCACTTTCTAAATGTACAGAAAAATCCAAGATAAGGTTGATGTTGTCGCATAACATTACTTTTTATTTTTATATCATCCATTAACATCTGGATAAAGATAGAGGTTTGAAGGTGGAAAAACGAGAAATATAATTATTATTTTATGATAACATATTTGAATTTATTTCTGCTTGCGTTATGGATGTAATTTATAGTTTTATGTTAATATACTGTTTAGTGGATGTTCTTATAATGGTGGAAATTTATCATATAACTGGCATTACCGGGTTTAACCACACAATTCATTGTGTGACTACCCAGCGCAATGCCAGGTACGTTGAATTTATTTTATTCTGTAAAAAAGTATATTTTATGTGTTCATATGGCTTTTCTTATATAATGGGGTTTTATTGTAAAAATGGACAAATCAAGTCCAAATTAGATAATCTTACACCACTCTTATAACATATTATTCACTTAAATTCATTTATAACAAATTTTAGTTATGTGTGTAACAAAATAATAGAATTGAACAAAAGTGTGTTCATCTGTCAATATTTTTACTAGTGAAGTTTTGTATGTGTAAATATCTGAGAGAGAGAGAGAGAGAGAGAGAGAGAGAGAGAGAGAGAGAAAATTAAAGTAAATTCAACAATAAGAAATATTTGTTGCGATTTCAAAGTTTTTGAAGCTTCGCACACCAGTAATATCTTTCAAAAGCTACAGTTGCGGCAGATATCTTGATGTAAGAGTAAGTGAAAATATATGTATTTACTTTTCTTTATCTGTCAGCTGTCTTCCTTTGAAAATAGCACATTAGGCAGGAAGGTAAGAATGAAGAAAACTAAGTGGCTAATACTATGGGCTTACTAAATATTGACATGTGTCAATCATTTACACAATATTTTCTAGCATGCTATCTTCATGTCTAATTTTTTTTATTTGTTCCAGAAGCTTAGATGCTTTTTTTTATCTGAGGTGATTTAATATCTAATGTTCACTTTCTAAAGCAACTAAGAAATGTCAGCGTACTACTTAAAAAACCAAGTAAAATCTAGACCAGACACAAGATCCAGCCTTAGGCTGAAATGTGAAACCTAAATTTAACTCAATTTTTGGGCTATGCCGGCAAGCGAACCAGGTACCCTTAGCTCAATAAGCCGACTCGGCTAAGTTGTATTGTCAGTCAATGCTTCTATTATAACATGATAAAATAAACCCCATGATTGGATATCGGTTTTGTTGAATCAGTATAGTATGCTTCTAGTACTGAGATTGTGTGGCTCAATTTAGTTGATATAACATAATCTAGGAATGGGCAATTATAATCAATTACATGGCACTTCGGTTATTTAGTTGTTACTAGATAATTATTTATATCATTAAAATAGCATTAGGAATATTTAATTGACATAATTGATATGATTGAAGCTACGACAAGCCTAGCAAGGCAGCATTGGAAAATATATGGCTTGAATAAAAAACTGTCTTGGGCCACAGGCTGGAAACAGTTATGGATGTAAAAATGTTCATTAAAGATTCAAACACAATAATTTGTTTAAATAGTAAACTGAGAATATACTGTGACTAAACTCTAAAAAGACTAGCCTACAGAGGTGCCATAATTGTATTTCTCAAATTTTTTTAAGTAATAGCTTGTAGGGTGACCTGGTGGTTTAGGGTTAAGGTGTCGGACTTGTGTGCTGGGGTCCGGAGTTCAATCCTCGGTCCCGGCATAGATTTATCTGGTTGCCAAACCCTTCCTTCACCTCTGACAAGACATCTTGTGAATGTGGGGAATAGCCAGGTCTCCACCGTAGTTCGGATTCCACGTTAAACTATAGGTCCTCCATTTCATCTCACAATCACCATATTAGCGTAAATGCATATAACCTGAACGGGTAGTAAGATGTGGTGCTAATAATAATAATAATAATAATAATAGCTTGTAACCATAGTGATAACTTTCAAAACAAGTCAATAATTTGTTAGCGGTTTTGGTTTTCATGTCACATTCAGTTTGAATAGGACTTGTGAGAAATAAATATGATTTGAGATGTTTTTAGAAAGTGAAAGTAAATAGATGGATAATACACCATGCAGAAAAGTAAACCAAACTCTTATTTAACTTTTCTTTTTTTAACATGTTTGATATATAAAGAAAGGCTTGATGTATTAAGCATATTAATTTATATATTTTATATCACCTCACTGGCCTCAGTCAAAGCATTAATCATTGTGTGTCCCCTCAAGTTGGTTGTGTTGGGGGAAAATATCGTTTTTCTTTTCTTTGCGTACGTTAAGTTTTTCTATAAAGAATATTAGGGCAGTGGTATTAACCATTTTTGTTTACGTACCCCTAGACATATTTTATGTTCAACTCCCAATGTTGTTGGTGGATAATGCAAGCTATACATATCCACATCTAAAATGAACAAAAGATATTTCATTCAAAATAATGTATTAAATGATACATTTCTTTAAGAATACCTCTTCACTTTTTGAGGTAGTTTAGAGTATATATTTGGAAAAAGGTACAGGAATGCTAATAGAAAACGTATAAAAGAGAACGAACACAGTATGGTTCTTAAATTTAATTGTAACACTGTATTGTGTTCTCTTCCTTTTAGGTTTTCAATCTATCTTTTTTGTACCTTCTTCACATCATGTATTAAATAAAAGTTAAGTAGTGAAAAATATATCTTTATATAATTTTTATATTTTGTATCTCCTAAGGTGAGTGCACATACTCCAGTTTGAATAACACTGTTCAAGGGAATTATGTAACTAAAATTTCTTCATGTTTAGAAAATGCATGTTAAAATCGCCATCAAAATAACACTTATAGATTTTAATGAATAAAGTAATTAGTTGGAAAATGATCTTGACACCAAATAAGTTAAGACTTTGTGGAAGTTGAAGTTTAGTGTCGTGCGAAGCTTCTTAAACTTGGCTCATAAAAAATATCAACTTTTCTTTGAGAAATAAACTTCAACCTTCAACAGTTTAAATGTTTTGCCAATAAAAACATTTGCAGACAAAATACTCATTTTTGTTGAATTGATACCGTTCTGAGCTGCTATTTAATACTAATGTGAAAAAATTGTACGTAATTAAATTCCATTTTACAAATGATAATTGACTCTTGTGTGTATAATATAATACTCAATATATTTTTTCAAGCCTAAAACAAATAACAAAAAAAGAAATCTGCATTTAGAGTATTTGATATACTTGATTAGTGTGCAGCACTAATAAAGTTTGATATAATAAACTACTTAATGTATGATAAGTAAAACAAGGATATTTTGAGCTTATTTCAAATGATCTCAATCATGGATTCAAACCTTGTCCAATTCCAGTGAGACATGGTCTGTTAAGAAAGGTAGTTCATCACTTGTGCCATGAAAGTGATATTACTCAATAGTCCTCTTTCCTTTCTAGCAAATATCATTCAAAAGTTTGGTCGAAAGGAATCGAATAAATGAAGAGAGGTCTGGTCCACCACTTCCCAACACGGCTATTCAGCTGCCCTTCATCATTGTTAATACGAGCAAAAAGACTGTAATCGACTGCAGCATTTCTCATGACAAGTAAGTGAAATAATTGAGATCATGAAATTTAAATTTAGTTATGAATTAAGTTTGCCAATCACGAATATTGTCAGGCAAAGGATAATGTTTTAAATTAATTTTAGCGATAGAAAATCTATGAATTAAAAATAAAAACTATTTTAAGGGTACCGCTTACTTGACTGAAAATATACCTATGCTATTTTATTGTTATGAAGCATCAAATCTGCTGAAACAATCATCAACTATCTTAGCATTTTGATTTGTTACTCTAATAAAAACTTATTTATTTGTTTGAGTAAGGCAGAAGTTATAGTTTAATTACTTTGATGATCTAGTTTTAATTTTAAAGCTTGATTATAGTTAATACTTCCCCTCCAACTTTAATTTGAACAAGATTTTAAAATAACAAACCCTTTCTTAAATGTTAGGGTAATATATCTTTAAGGACAACTCCTTCACATTTTCTAGTTTCGTTTTGTTATATTAAATTAAGTAAAATACAAGAAAGTCATTATCATCAACGTTTTCCATCCTGTGGCCAGGATAGTTTAGGTAAAATGTTTCATTTTATTCTATCATTCCACCATTCTTCCTCCTTTAATCTCTTCCATTCTTCTACTTTCACTCACACACTTTCTGTTAGCTGCTCTTCCCATCTCTTTCTTGGTCTCCCTTGTGTTATTTCTCCTACATACTTCTTCTTTTCTATCCCCATTCCATAACCATACCATTAAAACACAAAAGTGAACAAACAAAATATAGCTTTTAATGTTAAGAAAAAGAACATTACATTACAGCCAGGGTGACCTGGCAGTCTAGGGTTAAGGTGTCAGACTTCTGTGCTGGGGGTTCGAGGTTCAATCCTCGGTCCCAGCACAGATTTATCTGATTGTCAAACCCTTCCTGCACCTCTGACAAGATGTTTATTATTCACACCTTGTGAATGTATGGAATGCCAGGTTTCCACCGTGGTTTGGATTCCACATTAAGCTGTAGGTCCTCCATTTCATCTCACAATCACCCTACCATTACACATTAGCGTAAGTGTGTATAACCCGAAAAGGTACTAACACTTGATGCTAATAATAGATAAAAGACATTAAGTTGTAATATTCAGTGTAAACACTATTTTTGGGAGTTCTTGAACGCTTTCATCAACTTTAAATAACTAGTTTTATTTTCTAAATGGTTTACACAACTTTATTACACTTGTTGCAGTATCAACACAAATAATTATGTGAAGAATAAAACATCGGGTTGTAAAGCGTACATATTACAAAACACATTGTTTCTTTATTGGCCATCTCATATAAATTCTTTGCCCCATGTGATATTGCTATTTGAATGTATATTTCACATTATGTTTTTTGACTAAAATATGTTGTGTGTATTGAATAATGTAGGCTTAGTATTCTTTAATTTCAAACCTTAGGCAAACAAAATTATTCAAGAGGTTTATTAAATTAAGCTATTGTAGCCCCATGGCTTCTTTGGTGCTGACTGACAGCTCACAGCTGACTTCTAACAGTCAACATATACCTAAATTTTGACCGTCAGAAGGGACAGCTGCTAAACACATGTTTTTGCAGATCATTTGGATCAGCGTAGGGATACATAATTTGGTCTGGTAACTTTTCGAAGCTTTTAGCTGTCAGTTGGGAGCTTTCTGTCAGCACCAAAGAAGCCATGGGGTTACTGTAGGTTAAATCTTTCTTGCAAATAATGTGACGTGTGATCAGCTGTTTGGTAAAATAAAACATTTGAATAATGTTCAGTTGTGAATACCAGCATTCTTGAAATAAATAGGCTAATTTTTAGCCTCTAACATCTTAAAAGGTAATATTATTTGGGAAAGTGTTGCCATCTGTTGACTCAAATGATTTTATTCTGTGTGTTGACGCTAGAAGCAAAGTCGAAACCAAAACTAGCAGACGATACAAAGTGTGATGGTCATAATAACCCAAACACTATCTTTTCCTCAAAAGTGAAGCTAACTAGTGGTAGCAACTAACTCTGTGTCGAATGGTCATAATAGCCCTGCAGGTCACCCTATAAATATAAATGGTTCTTTCTATACCACCAACAAGCAATATTAGAGCGCTAAACCAAATTTCACTTGAAAATATTTGTGTCTTGAATTCAAGATTTTTTCTAATCCTTAATCTTTAAATATAAATATCCTTAAGGATTCAAGTGATTTGAAGGATTCGAGGGCCCATCTCCACTTTAAATGAAATTATTTTGCTCACCACCCAATCCTTCATCCTATGATATCAAAGATTGATAAAGAGTGGAATGTCACTAAAACTATGTTTGTGTTTCTTGTTTTCCAGAAAAGAATACCTCTTCAGCTTTGATGACAAATTTGAAATCCATGACGATATTGAAGTTCTTAAGCGTATGGGAATGTGTTTAGGTAATTATATATTTTCATATTGTGGGTGCTAAATTCTATTTGCTATAAGGATGGGTCAGATCTACTATTTTAGAATTTTGTGAATTTGAATCTTTATTTAACTGACAAATTCCAAATGTGAATCTCAGGAAATATAATAACCGTTTAAGATTTGGCATACTATATCAATTTTTAAGTTGCCATAAAAAATAGAAATAGTATATTAATGTTCATTTTGTTGGTGCTTCTTTCATTAAAACTGTCATACATTAAAGGTTTTTTTAGTACCATGTCTTACCAAATCGTTTGGGCTATAGGCTTAATGGACTAACTATGCTAATAGCTTTAGGGAAGAGGACGGTTATTTTTCAAGAAAGTGTACTCGCATTTGTATGGAGGGAGAGTGAATATTTTTAAATTTATTTTTTAAAACTCTGTACATACAACAAGGATTCAAAACCCAATATCCCCATTATCGGCCATCTAAGTATACTGCGAGACATGCCTCAAACCATGTGACCACTTAAGGAGATTTTATTCATTTAAGTGGTAAACTAATATCTTAATATTTTTAAAGTTCATTGTAGCATTTTTGAATATATTATAGATATACAAAATAAAATTAAACTGATACTTTTGCGAAATTTATTACTTGGCCTTTTATATGGGAATAGTGGACAGTTATGTTAATTTTAATTATAGTTAACCATATAAACTGCACACATTTTTACTTAGTAGCAGGTGACATTGTTCTTTGCCTGAAATCACCAAAAAAATAGCATGAACTGTACTATTTTAATTTTCTTCTTAATATCCCTATAACAAATCAAAGATCCTAGTCGAAAAAAAACATCTATTTCCTTCTCTCAAAATCTATTGATAAAGAATAAATAAAATATGTGTTTAATCTGGTTATTATGACAGTCATATTATGTCTGAAGGAAAATACTTATATTTTAAGAATTTGAATGTATTCATAAAATATCCATAACTTTGAGTGGGATTTTTTTTACCATTTTTATCTGAAAAATGTGTTTTATTTACCGAATTCAACTTTTTATTCAACTAAATCTAAATGTTTTCCTACCCCAAATATAGTCCTCTAACTATAATTATGTTTGACTAAATTATAGACCTGTGTGGGAATGTAATTTTTATTTTTGGAAATTTTCGGGTGGGAAATATCTTTACCCACAAGAAACAATAAAAAAAAAAATTTAATAATTCTCCAACTAGGTTTTTATTTATTTTCCTATTTATAATTTTAGTCTAAGTTTAGCCTTTCGATTTATTCCAATACTAATAATAATAATAATAATAATAATAATAATAATAATAATAATTCGATGATAAAATTAGAAGCTAAGGGCAATTTGATCCCAAACAGGGTTGGAAATGACAAATTAATTTTAATTAGGTTACAATTTAGGGTTATGAACAATACATTTAAATTTTGTAATTGTATTAAAGAAAATTAAGGGGGGGAAATATGCATACAATATTTTAATATAAATATACTTTTAAATTATTAATTTTTTAAATGAGAATAGATACCATTACAAATATTAACATTAATATAATAGATGTGTCTAGATGCAAAATAAGTGTGGTGAAAGTGTATTTGGTGCATAATTTGATATTTTAAAGATACTTATTTATCATTATTTTTTGTCAAACCGGTTTTCTTTCCTTAAATTTATTCAGGGTTAATATTACCATCAAGTAGCTTATAGTATGGTTTTTATTTAATGGCTCTGTCATGTTGACGAGGTACAATAGTCATAAAATAAAAGCTGCTGAAATTTTGGGTACATATCCATCTACTTAAAGGAAGATATGGGTAGTTTAACTTATTAAATTAATTATTTCATTTTCATTTGTTTGGGGTATTTAATGTGCACTTTATGAACTGACTGATATAATCAGCACACGACTTATAAACTATCTTAAATCTAGTACAGACACACAAGCCAACTGAGCCATTAATTCATAACTGTGAAAGAGGAAACCCACATTTTACCATTGATAAATCATTTTGGCCATGCCGAGAATTAAACTCGGTTCAATAGACAGACACGCTATCGGCTGAACTTAGGTGCCGGACAATAAATGAATAATATTGTTGATGAGCATTAACTACAAACGTCATATTGATAGATAGTCCTTAATTGTAACATTTTATATTAATTTTTCCCAAGAAATAACTAATCCTGCCCAAGTTTCAGTAACATATTTCCCGAATTATTTCTTGATGTGTGGGATCCTGAACAAGCCTAATTAATTATCAGTGGCAGTACTTTAATCTTGAATTTAACATAATCACAAAATCCTGAATCTCAAATATCCTTAAGAACTTTAGGATTCAAAGATACCATCTCTATTAAATATCTAAAGCTGGTTTTTTGGTACTGTTTCTGTATTGAAATTAAATTAGTTCTTGTAGGTGAGGGATTTCTGTGTGTGTGTGTGTGTGTGTGTGTGTGTGTACTATATTGGCCCGAAAATAGGCCGCACCCTAAATTTTCGACAACTTTTAGAGAAAAAACAATATTCCCACTTAAATGTGATCAGTGTATTAAATCATTTTAAAATAGAAATAGTTTAATGGTAGGTACTTACACTTAAATTAGGTTACTTAAATAAAATCACTTTCATAAAAAAACTCACAATATTTACACTTAAAAATGATGTCAGTTGGAAATAAAAAAGTAAGTTATCCATACTAAAAATGAGTCCACTTGGAAATTAAAAAATAATGATACACTTTGAGAGGAATGAAATTTATTCATCACTGCTCTCATCAATCCGTGGACAATGGATTCAGCAGATATCCTTATATTACTCGTAGTTTCTGCGTAGTTTATCACTGCTAATTTAAAATTGGCATCATACCTTCGTCTAATTACCTGGCTAAAACCCGCTCCGCACTAAATTATTGCTCTCACAATAGAATAAATGTTGACCATTTAATACGCATACTAAGTTATTGTTCTCACATTAAAATAAATGTTGACCAACATACTGAAACAAAATCTCACTAGAAATATTTAAGCTCACTTTACCAAAAAGATATATTGCCGATAGAATGTGCTGAAAAAATAATTTTATTTTGCAGCCATTATGGCTCAAATATTGTACACACAAATAAGATTGTAATTCTTCATCTATTTTTAAATAATTTTGCCAACTGTCATGGTTCATCTATTCTTAAATAGTAGGGGTGAGATATATCGATTTAACAACATGTATATCCAATAGGTACAAAATTTAATGTGTATTATCTAAGAGTGCGATTATAGGCCGCAATAGAGTTTTATGAGAGCTGTTTCTTGGAAAAAATTGCGGCTTATTTTCAGGCCAATAGGGTATGTCTTTCTCTCTCCTGCGAACATTCCTAGTAAGTCTAATTGATGTTTATTCCTGCAATTTCAGCGGTTGGGAGTCGTGAGTGAGACATGCTTATGCTTGCCTTAGGCAAAACCAGATCATAGGTCCAGCCAGCCTAACCACTCAGTATACAGTTTTATCTGAAATCAAAGACAAATTATGTAACTTCTGTTGTAGGGTTGGATAAAGGAGAATGCTCTGAACAGAATCTGCGAAGAGCCAGGGCAATGGTTCCAAGGTCTTTGGAAAGCTATGTAGTCCGTAAGTAATTTATCAATTTACACACAATCAAATGTGTGAAGCTTAAAAAACTTCACCTTTGAATATTTTTCAGCTTTGACTTTGATTCAAAATTCAAATTCCAGATTTGATAATTTATAAAGCTTCGCCAATAAAAATATTTAAAGTTAAAATATGCATTTAAATTCAATATTCTTTTTTAATTTTCGCTGTTATTTACATCACAAATTATTGTTATGTTGCGATAATAACTCTCTTTATTGTTTAAAGACGAGATTATGGTGGTTATGTTTTAAGAGTATGCAAAGTCCACTTTTATCATTTAAGAAATATATTCTTGAAGTCAAATCAAATTTCCAATATTTTTTGGTTATTTTATGCTGGAAAAAACATTATATATATTTATATTAATTTGTGGACTGAAATTACTTGGAAAATGATTTATTGCACAATTTAAGAAATATTTCATTCTAACCTTATAAATAAAGTTACTATCACAACTTACAATTCAAATATTTCAGATATTTTCATATGCATATAGATTTGTACTGTACATAACAGATCAGAATGGTGATAACTAGACTTAAATGGGATGTTTTATTTTAGAGTATTTTTATATTGGCAAAGTTTAGTGATTGTCAAAGTTAATACTACTATTGGTTTGAAGCAAAGTCGAAGTTTCAAAGCTTCACACAACTCTGTTCTATTTTCAATAAAGTCATTTTTAAATTATATATATAATGCTTAAAATAATTTAGTTAAGTAATATATGATATTTTTTTCAATAGTAAACTTTTCTTTAAATATTCGGACATGATTAGGTTTCAAAAATATTTCATATCATTTAATTTGAATTCGCTTCAGTTTGGAAAAGTAATTTTGTACTTCCTTAGAAATGATGATATTCAGGCTTGTTAGGTAGTGGACTTTTTTGGAGTAAAATTTAAGGACTTGTGTGTACAACCAACCCCCCTTCGGGACGGGGTTTAGAATAGTCCCGCAGTAACCCCCATTTGTCGGAAGAGGCGACTTAAAGGGAAGGCTTCTGTGTAGGATGTAACTCGTGCAAGACATACATATCCTATATCTTTCCTTCACCTCCTTTTTTTCCTTATTTTTCTCTCTCCTTGATTCTTCTTCCTTCTTTTTATTTCCTTCTTTCTTCCCTTCCCCCTGCCGTTTAGTCCTGCACGGAAGCTTTTGGCTTCTCTGTTGACCTTGGCTTCTAACCTGACTCTCCTCGGACAATTACTGGATACCTCTGCAATTGAACTCCTTCATGAAAGTGCGCTGTATGTAATATCTTGGTAGAAGGACCTTAGGGATGACAATAAACGGGTGCCCTACCTTGAGAAAAGACCGGTTGCGTTCATGAGGGTTCCGGACATAAAATTAGCACTTTCCTGCATACACTTGTTGAGGTGACTTCTCTTCCAGCGATGCTCCATATGAAGGTTGTTATGTCTAGCGTTGTATGGAGCCACTCGACGGAAGAGTTAACAGGGCCTTATGTGGTAGTACCAACTGGGATCACCCTGGGTCTACGATCCGAGTACTTTTGCAGGTTATCCTACTCATGAATGAGTCTCTTGTCACAGCTGACACCTTACTGTCTGCTGGCACCGTACTGCCAAATTCTGCTGGCATCTCACTGTCCAGCCCCTCAAAGGCTGTATTAATGATAAAGAGGTGGAAACGGGTAAGGCCGTCCAACCCTGTTTAAAAAAAAATCCAGGGAGTGTGTAGGCCCCAGCCCCGTTTCCTCGTGATGTCTCAAGTAGACGGAAGTGAAGATCTGAAATGTGTCAAACCATTTATCCTTTAAAGAGTGATAAATGGAGCAGCAAAATCTGACGTTTTAATAAGGAAACTGCGCGATGGCACCATTATGATTCAGGCTATAGCTGACATACAGTCCTCAAACATAATGGCGAGCTCTGAAATTCCTTTGAGTAATACAGCTCATATACAGGTGAAGATGGAGCCCCACAGGTTCCTCAATGTTTGCATGGGAGTGGTCACTTATTAGCTCGACTGTGTAAGCATTGAGGATATCTGTGAGGAGCTTTCCCCTCTTAGCACCTTTTAGCTGTCTTCTTTGATTAGGAGAAGGCGTAAGACACCACCTGGTGGTACGGAATTTTAATGACCCTTTTTGAGTGGCGGTTCAGAGGGAACCTAATTTTATGTCGGACACTTCCTGGTAAGGTTAAATAATACTTTAGCCGATGATTTTATTCAAGAAAATGGTGTGCCTCAGGGCGGTATTTTAAGCTGTTCGCCATCGCAATAAATGGCATTGTGGACAACGTGCGCTTACCTGTCCGTTCCTGCTTTTTTGTGGATGACTATACATTTTATTGCAGTTCATTGAGTCTCCACAGGGCAGAACGGCAGATACAACTCGCTGTAAACAATCTATGGTTGTGGGCATTGCGTAGTGGCTTTCGCTTCTCTGCAGCCAAGGTGATGATTGTCCACTTTCATAGATAACGCAGAATACAGCCAGTCCCCAATATTTTAATGAATAACGTTTTACTTGTCTCAGATCATAAGGTTCCTAGAACTTTTATTTAATTTTAAACTATCTTGGATCCCCCACATTAAAGACCTGGGTGCGAGATATGTCAAAACATAGAATTTGTAGTTAGTGGTCGCTCTTGGGGTGCTGATAGGGAAACCGCATTAAAGATGCTAGATAATGTTCACCATGCTCGTCTTCGACTGGCAACTGGTGCTTTTCGTACCAGTCCAGTCGTCAGCATCTGTTCCGACGCCGGTGAACCCCTTCTTTTTTACCGGCGCTCATATCTTCTGGAATCATACGTGTTGAAACTACATTGCATGCCAAAGCATGTTGCTTACCATCTTGTGTTCCACCGCCCCCCCCCCC
>CABFVX010000573.1:44527-119001 GCA_902151425.1 Timema shepardi
TATTATTATTATTATTATTAGCACCGCGTCTTACTACCCGTTCGGGTTATACGCACTTACGCTAATGTGCAATGGTAGGGTGACTGTGAGATGAAATGAAGGACCTACATTTTAATGTGGAATCCGAACCATGGTGGAGACTTGGCACTCCTCACATTCACAAGATGTCTTGTCAGAGGTGAAGGAAGGGTTTGGTAATCCGATAAATTTTTGCCAGGACCGAGGATTGAACCCCGGACGCCAGCATAGAAGTCTGACACCTTACCCCTAGACCACCAGGTCACCCTTCAAGGCCCTATTGACCTCACTGTCAATAGGCCTATAAACTATAATAATAATAATCTTGTGCACAACATTCACCAAATCACACCCTACTTCTAAAAATACTGAAGGCTTGTTCACATATTTATTTAATATAATAGCTCTTTATAGGTCTCCTTTAAGAGTTCTATAAAAAATAAAAATGGGTTAAAACCACTAGTTTACTAATGGGATTATATATTTTAATGAGAATATTTTTCTCCCTACTTCATTCAAAATGTTGCTAACCATTATTAAAATAATTATACCTGTAAGTAATACCGCTTTACTGAGATTTTATTAATGTCTTTAAGGAAAACTTTTTAGAGGTAATTTGTAATATATATTTGGAAGAAGGTAAAGGAAAGGTGGATAGAAAACATATAAAAGGGAACAAACACAATATGGCCTTTACAATTAAAAGAAGAACACAGTTCACACTTTACATTGCTGCCACTGGAAATCGATCATCACTGCCCAATCCTAGGTTGGGGGATTGGGCGGTGACAACCTATTTTCTTAAAGATCTAACCAATACTTAACTCTTTGTCCAACTATTTGATACAAAATTTTCACTATTTGTTTAGAAAATAATAGTAATAAAAAAATAATAATTTACTTGGCCCTACAAATTACAGTTTTGGCTTTAGTTGAAATTTTCACATGTGATCTCAAAACCAAAATAATTCTATACATACTTTAATCTTCAATATGAATAGTTTGATGCAAAACTAGCAAATCGCTCTTCAGACTTTTTGAAAATATATGCCTCTACTTCTTAAAGTTTATATAGGTTAAGAATGTTTAAATGTTCAAGTTTTAAAATATAAATAAAATATCTCTCACACATTTCATATATTTCAAGAAACGGAAGAATAAATGGAAATTATTTTGTATTCAATTGTTAAAGAACTAGCCTCCGGTCAAGGGGATCAAGTACTTCCGGACTTTGGTGCCGGCCCCAGTTCATCAAGCTCACCATTCACTGAAGACCTGGGTGTCTGTGAGCTCTCCCGCCAGTCGTCCCACACGTCCTTGTCTGACCCGTTGTCGCCTTCGATGCAAGACTTCTCGGACGACGAGTCCGACATCTCTAGCGACCTCGAGGTGAATTAGTCCATTGGGACTCTCTTTGATGGACCTCTGTAGCGGAACAGGAAGGATTTGTCCAACTGATGATTATAACATTTTTGTGTGGACCATGAAGAATTATTTGCACCCCTGATTATATTTGATGCATGCCTTAGCTCACCTTTTTAAGAAATATAAATATATATTTTACTCTTCAAGGTCATAGAAGTTTGACGTATTTGGAGAGAGAAGAAAGGGTTGGCCATAAGTGGTTTTGTAGAACTGAGACAATAAGTTAGTAAATATTATAAATTCTCTAAAGGAGCACCTCGTTTTACTTTTGAGGTTTAATGTTAAGAAGTTATGAGAAAGGTTGCTATAAACTGAAAGCTCACGCATTGTGTATGTCCTTTTTGTTCTTAGCATTCTTATTTATATCTTGTAACAATTCAACATAGAAAGGAAAATTGGCACCAAACGTCTATTTTAAATTAAACATTGAATAGATGATAGAAGGTCAAGGCCTACACACTTGCCAGAAAACTGTAGACCTCAAAGTTCACAACACAACAAAACTAGACTATGACACCATGGCTAAAGGTAGACCTATCTACATCAAGCCATTCTGCCATTGTCCGTTCAGTATTTTACTCTCTTCAGTTGAAAAAGAGGCTGATGTAACCTGAAGATTTCATAATTATGTGTTTTGTTGTATCTTTAATTGTGAACGTTGAGGCCTACAGTTTTCTGGCATGTAGGCCTTCCCCTTCTATCCGCCTTTCACTGTCTACAAATAGACATGATTATTAAAGGAATTTAGGAAAAGGTTGAATATGTTGTTTGTGGCAAAGTAGTAAGGTAATTGTTTTGGCTACCAAATATTAGTGTTTTTATTTGAGAACAATAAAATCAAAATAGAAAATACCTTTAAATGGTTTGATGCACTTAGTGGTCTTATTTTCAAATTTGTTTTTTATTTGAGATAATGTCTTGCTAAATCTTTTTACTTAATATAATAATGGTTGGAGTTATACAGAATTGTGTTAAATTTTCATTTAATTCTATTCATCAATTAACAGAACAATACAGGGTACATGGGAAACTAAAGGAAGCGAGATTGAATTAGTATGTGCATGAAATGAGGACCGAGAAGGAGAGGATTCCAAAGAAAGTGATGGAAATGAAGTATGTAAGAAAAAGACCACAAGGGGCCAAGAAATATATGGAAGCAGCAGATAACAGAAAGTGTGCAAGTGAGAGAAGAATAGTGGAAGGATAAAGGAAGATGTGAGGCATTTTACTAAACCGACCCAGCCACAGGCTGGATATAGTTGATCACGATGATGATGATGATTTAGAATGTTTTACATTCACATAAGACATTGGGTTGTTATACATCACTCATGTGACATAAAGACTTGTTGAAAATACCATTCAAATAGTTAATTTTGCTCAGTCAATGCCAAAAACAATGTATATTATCTCAAGGTAACAACATAAACTTGTTACGTTTTATAGTAGAATTTTAAGTCGCTCATTGAATTGGTGTGTAGCCATTTTATAGTAAAATAAAAATCTGTATGTGCTAAGGCCGTCCGATTGATGCCAGTCGCCACAACGTAACATGTAGGTTCCACAAATTAACTTTTTAAACCGAATTATTTCTCTTAAGGCCATTGTGAGTGTTTTTTTATTCTCATGCCAACCGTTGTGCCATCAAGATAGGGGACCACTGCCTGCTTACCTACATTCATTATAATTGTACGAAGGTGAGATAAAGAGGGGTTGGCGCTCGTTAAAAGCAATTTTTCGTGAGTGAAATATTTTATTCAATAGCCAGTGATAAGAGTAACATATTTTTTTAGACATGTTGAGAAAAAGCAATATGTTAGTGAGGTTAGACCCCCTGTCTTTAGATAAAAAAAAATGTGCTAAGTGTCACGCTAAATGCTAAATACATCTACCACAGCTATGAATAGTTGTATTTGAAAAGATTGACTTTTGGGGTAGAGGGGGAATAAAAGAAAATATTGTACTCTTTCATTGATGTTTCCTCTTTTAATCACCTATACCAAATTAAAGACTCAAATTCATATGTTCATCTAAGTGAGTTCTACCAGAAATACAAGGGGTATGTGGGTACTCTAATATTGGAACTCGACTCAAAGCAAAAAATGCCTACTCAAGCATCCCTAAAAAATACCCATCACTGTGTCTAAATTTAGGTAAGTTATATCGACATAATATATGTGCTCATTCAAAGCACCTGGGATTTTTCATTAAGATGTGCCCTTACATAGTATAAAAATAATATATTATTTATACGTTGCCTTCAGAGGAATGAGAAAAAAGTGTGTTCATGTAAGCAAGTACAGTCTGTTAAGGTTGAGTACTGCCACTCAGCACAAATCCATTGTCTTTCTAAAAAAAAAACATGTATATATATTATTATTATTAAAAAAAAGACATTCCTCTCAATGAAAGAAAATTACATAATTTAATATAATTTAAGTGGTGAGAAAAATTGAAGCAGTAGTGATTTAGCTTTTAATTTTATAAATATAGTGTGTTGACTTTGTGTTAAGATCTAGGAAAATAATGAAGTAATGTGGGTGTATTCCCCATAATGAGATATTTAACAGTTGTAAAATTTCTATTCGATTGTCCCAACACATATTAATTTGTATTTGCACATGATTAACTTGTACAAACATTTATGGTATATTAAATTTAAACCTGCAATGATCTACCCAAGTGCTTATCCATGTAATCTCTGTATTATGTAGAGAAGAATAATGGAACCGACTTTTGTGTAGCGGATAATTGAAACGTTGGAACAAGTAGAAAATGCATACTTGGGCTATTTTTCTCCAAACCTTCTCAATAAAAATAATTTTGGGCAGTGTATTGAAGTTTTTGTAAAAAAATAAAAAAGTTAAATTTGAAACATTTATGTAACCAATAACAATGTAAATAGTTCTTGAATGCTGATTACTTGTTAATTATGAAATTAAAAAAAAAAATGTTAAATTTTTTCGCTTTCAAATGAACCCTAGTTTTATTTTCTATTAGTTAAATGTTTTATAATAATCCATACATTAATATTAACACACACTTCTCTTTAGCTTAGGGTCTCAGGTTTGATTCCTGGCTCGGTTGAACAACCTATCATTGGGGAAATAAATGTTCCACTTTCACAGTGATGAAAAAACAGCCGGAGCACGGGTGTTGTGTTCTAGATTTAAGTTAGTTTATTTATAAGTCGTGTGTTGATATGATCAGTCAGGAAGTGCACTAAAATATCTCGAATTAAATCTTTCTCTTTGGTTATTATTAAAACTGTCAAAACACTCAATTAATAGGTGTGTTTTTGCAACTGACGTGTTGGGTTGATGTATATGACCAGAAAATTTTCATGCTCCTGGTATCATGGCTGGTCACGAGTATCTATGATCTAGATCAGTGGTTCTCTACCTTTTATTACTTGCGGCCCCCTAAATATCCTAACATTTTTTGTGGACCCCTAGTTTTTACTAACATACTAATCATTAAGATTTATTCTAAAATAGTGGTCTTATTTACTGATTATAATAACAAACAAACAAAAATTTACTTACATAAATGTCTGTAATGGGACTTATGCTATTGAACACTTTCAACTAATTTGCCTATTCTTGTTTTAATTGTTTTACTTAATACTATTTGCATGCAGCCGTCAATTTTACTGTTTTGTTTTAATATTTACCATTATGGAAAATCCATTTTCACATAAATAAGTGGAATCAAAGGACAGCAAATTTTGAACGGCGATGGTAAACAAGATGGGTATTATTTGTATTATCTGTGCTTCCCCTCACCCTCATTACCCGGAAAATTGAGTCTCACTGTCCTTACATGCTTACAATCATCGAATTATTTTTGAACCCCCTTCCCCCCTCCAATTCTTTTATGGCCCCCTGTTAAGAATCACTGACCTAGATGATTCTAAGACCTCAGTTTGGTAACTCTTTGACCAAACTAAATAGCCTGTTATTCATATAATATAAGACAAACTTCTAAGGCGAAACAGTATAATTATTATATTTAACACGGAAACTACATAACACGACAAAGAATTGTTAATTATTGCAAAAAAAACAAACATGCAGTGATGTCGTGGTCACACAGACCTATAAAACAAGGTTTTTCAGAAAAACATAAAACCAAATTGAACATGATACTTATAACATAAATGTCTCGCTTTTATTAAAACAATTATAATAATTGTGTAAAAAACAGCCTCCTCCAATAAGCTTTGAATTTGTGCGCCAATTTCAAAACATTATAATTCCTAATGTTCAATTTTAACATACCCATTGGATTTTTTTTTTTCATATAAATTAAATGATAGGACCTTACAACTAAAAATATATTATGATAATTAGATACTTAAAAACCATCTCTCCGCTTTTCCTGTACCTTCTTTCTAATATGTAATATCAGTTATTACAAAAATGCGAAAATAGTTTTTTTTTAAAGATTTTATAAATATTTTTTTTTTTTCACATTCACTGTATTTCCTGTGTTTGTCCTTAATGTTATTGGTTCATTTTACATGTTCCTTTGGTTTCCTCTTTTAGGAAGTTGCGTTGCGCATTTCACACACTTCTCTGATGAGTTCTGATAGGATGAAACCTAGATTGGGGAAGTAGACGTTAACATTCAATTTTCTTCAAGAAGCAGCCATTACTAGGTGTCAGCGAGTATGGGTTTTTTCATTCGGGTCGATTATTTCTAAAAGCTCCCAAGCTCAAATCTAATTCGAATATATTCATAATTTTAAAATGTAAAGAGTATATATTTCTTTATATTAAATATAAATGTATCACATGTGTAAATTTTAAGATTTAAAAAAGTATACTAAAACACATGCTCTTAAAATATGAATGACACTAATTTTTATAAATATAAATACTTTTAAGGAAAAAGTTAATAAATGGAAACATCAATTTTTATATTATAATTACACGAAAAAAAGAAACACTGCACAATAACGTAAGGTAAGTGATAGTTAAGGAAGTCAATCTTAAATGATAGGTTAGGCCTAGATAGAAAAAAACACTTCTCTCTCAATTTCTTCAAACACTTTTACACTTACCACTAAATTGGTTTTGATTCACGCCAAGCCTGTGGGTGGAAGAGTTTGAATATATTTAGGGAAGAATAAACTAAAAAAAGAATGGAGCTCACAACAATTCAAAACTACTGATGTAAGGCAATCTTATTTTTGTCTCAATACGATCTCACCGAAATCTATCTTAGATCACACTACCCATCATCTCGTTGCTATAGGCTGAAATGTTTAAACTTTTACCACTTGTGTAGAGTGACATAATTTCAGAATGATTATTTGTTTAAAAATATCACATTTAATTGCAATATTAATAAAATAATTTTTGTAACGTGTATAATGAGTGAAAAAGCTAATTACAGTTTGGAATATTTTTTGTTTATTAGAAAAAATTTTATATTGTGATTATGATGATTTAAATTTTTAGGAAATATTCTATTTCCATGCTAAGATAAAATAAGTACAGTTCGATAGGTGTGCAAGAGACCTGCTATGGAGAAGAGAAGTAAGTACCTTGAAGTGTAAGTAAGTGTTGTACAGGGCATACTTTGTGCCCATTGCCACACATGCGGCAGAAACATGGACATTGAATTTAGGAGAGACTGGGAAAGGGGAATACATGGGAATGAAGTTTGCAAGGAGCAAATTAGTCATCTCTAGGAGAAATAAAATTATTCGAGAAAAAGCAGGTTAACAGGGAGTAGATGAGATAGAGGAAGCAAGACTGATATAACAAGGCTAGAGAAGGAAAGAATGCCAAAGAAAGTTATGAAGTATGTAGGAAAATGACCACAAGAGGCTGAGAAATAATGGGATGAGCAGATAACAGAAAGTGTGCAAGTGAGAGAGGTAGAATGGAGGCATTTTAATAAATTGACCCAACCACAATCTGGAAACAGTTGACGACGGTGAAGTATAAAACAACTGCTACATATTTTGAAAAATATTTAATTTCGGTCTGTATGTTTCGAGTCGGTTTATGTATGAAAAAGACATACTATTGAAAATTTTAAAATACTATGTAATCGAAGAAAGGGATCAGAAGAGAGATGTGTATTAATGTGTATTGAGGCATATTAAAACTATCCCTTTATGTGGGGTTGCCCCTCTATCACATAAATTTAGTGGTTCCACATCGGTTCCATACGTTGACAGGTCATTGATAAATTATTCTTTTAGCCCTACGCCAGGTCACACCTTTCACAGTTCCTTTAATTGATGAGCTACAGAGTTTTAACCTGGTTTGGTGGTCTCATGTTCTAAGGCGTTACTCTTGCAATAGGCTTGACTTGGCGATGATGGGCAGATCGTGGCTTGATCCCGGAGGGTAGTAAGTTAAGGTGTGCGGAGCTTTGAAACTAACATCAGCTTCGACTTCACTTCGAAACTAATTCCGGCTTCAAAGCTTCACCGGTAAAAATATTGACAGCTCAAATACGTTATTTATTTTAAATTACTGCCATTCTGAGCTGTTTTATACATTACAAATTAATATTCATGTGCTAAAAAATGAAAGTGATTGAATTTTAAGTTGTGATAATAGCTTGATTTGTAAGATTAAAATGAAAAATTACAAAAAATGGTGCGATATAAGATTTTTTTAAAGCATATAACAACTAAAAGAAAAAGTGGACTTTGACATCCCTAGTAGTAGGATGTGATGCTTTAAATAAAGTCATAGGTTATTGGTCTTGCTATTAAGTCTGTTGAGGTTGAAATTTAATTCTCATTTGGGGTCTTTGGGGAAGTTGTTTTTCCCCATCTCCTCCCCACCCTTATTTGGATGTATCTCGTCTAATTTAAGCCATGGTTAACTTAGGAGATGAATGAAATAATTTTCAGAGTTCATATAAATGCCCTTTGTCTACCCTGTAAGGTGGCAAACCTACCTTAAATTATTCCACTATATTACTACTTATAAGATATGGTCAAAGTGTATTACGCCAAGGTAAGACTTCTGTTCCCATTCAGAGTAAACGGGCTTGTATATGGGAAAGTCCAAGAATTTAGTTGACAAGGAAATTATAAAGAGTCACTGCAATTCCCAGATATTTTTGCAATAATTTTCAAAATGCAAATTGGTAACCCCAGTTGTAAGCACTTTATCTCCATTTTGTGTTTTTTTACTGAGAGAATTAATTCTTAAGTGCATATTTTTAATAGAATGCAAGTAAGGGAAGGATACTTTAACTATTTATATTAGAGTTGTCTTGAATCTGGATCTTGTAAAAAATTATGAACGTAAGAGGAAATATAAAAAAAAAAAATAGAAATAATAACTAAATTTAAATAATATTATTTCTCACAATCTATTCATAAAACATTTATATATTCAATTGAGTGTTAAGTTACTGGTCTGGAGCCTGGCTGTTAAGGTCACCCTACATTTATAACTGGTTCTAAACCACCAAAAAGTAATATTGTAGCTTAAAACAAATTCCACTTGAGAAATTGAAAAACAATTTTTGTCAAGGATGTATTTCTTGAGTATGAAATTATATCAAATATCTTTAAGGATTCCTAATTTATATGCAGTGAATAAACCTAGCGCTTGTACAATTGAATGCATATTAATGGCAAATTTTAGTTTTAACAGGCCAGGTCTACAAACTCGGGCCGCAGCCCCAAAATATGAGCCACTAGCTTGAGAAAAGTCTGGGGAATGTCTATATAGAAACCTAAAACCAAGGTGGGATCTAGGGGTATGCTAAAACAAAGGATGAAGAGAGAGTGGGGGGTAAGAGGGGGATCCGAAGTTGAGAGCAATTATGCTAATAGCGAGTTAGAAACACGATTAAAGGAGACAGCCGTCTTTTGCAACAGAGGATCACTGTTTGCAACCAGATTAAAGTGGAATGGTACGATAAGGAAAGAGGGGGAGGGGGGGATTGTTAGTGGTGCAGGATAGACCCGGGATAGCATTTTGTCACAACGGGTTTATTGTTCGGAAACGTGGCGTATATACCCCTTCCCCCATGTCTACCTCCAGGTTAGTGGGGAATTCGTGAAGTTTTGAAGGGGCTGTGGTGCTTTCAAGGAGAAACATATAATTAGTTTGTTCCGAAACTTTGGGTTTTAACCTCTGAGCGCAAAGTAGACAACAACAGTCTGGAAACACATTCAAGAAGCTTTATTTATTCTCATTTACGTTTAAGATTTCTCGTCAGTAAGCACCAAAAGGATGTTGGATTATCGTCTGATGGTTATTATCGTGTTGTGACGAAAAATAATTAATATGGGACCATTTTTTAAAAAAAGTGAATTAATCCCAAACAAGAACCTTTTTTACTTTTTTTTAGCACCACGTCTTACTACCCGTTCTAATTATACCCGCATTTACGTTGGAGAGTGGAACACCATTTAGGAAAAAAAACAATCAGCACACCCGACCGGGATTTGAACCTCGATCTACTCTAGTTTTCATTATTTAATTCGTAATAAATTCTTTTCTCAACCATTATGGTTAATCAGTATTAATTTCCATTTTGAGGATTTATTGTTTTTTTAGACCCATATTAATTTCCAGCACCTTTTATATACATAATATATATATATTTAGGAAAAAAAACAATCAGTACACCCGACCGGGATTTGAACCTCGATCTACTCTAGTTTTCATTATTTAATTCGTAATAAATTCTTTTCTCAACCATTATGGTTAATCAGTATTAATCCCCATTTTGAGGATTTATTGTCTTTTTAGACCCATATTAATTTCCAGCACACATATATATATATATATAATTATTAGCCAGGTCTCCACCGTGGTTCGGATTCCACGTTAAACTGTAGGTCCTCCATTTCATCTCACAATCACCCTACCATTACACATTAGCGTAAGTACGTATAACCCGAACGGGTAGTAAGACGCGGTGCTAATAATAATAATAATAATATAATTATTATATTATAACCAATTTGAATTTTGTTTTATTTCTCTAGTTTGTATTTAACATCACTTTAATACAGGTTTGATTTTTTAGGTTCCTCGTAACCTTTATCATACATATGGCAAAAAATTGGTAAATTTTATTTCAAACTCCGATTTTATCAATATAATACCTTCTGACTTTATTTATCATTTTAACTTTCATATAACAAATCTATTTTGTTTACCATTTGTTTTAATAACTTTGTATACAACAAATATTGTACAAGTCATATCCTTAGTAAGATTTTAGCGCTCCTTATTACTAATTGAATAAGAATGATTTCTAAATTAAAGTAAAATAAAATAAATGTTTATGGAGCGCCGGTCGCGTTTGTAGTGCGGCAAGCCGTGAGTCAGCCCGGTGTGGCAGGTCAGCCTATATTGCAGGCGCCTTCACATTCCAAGACGCGCCGAGAAAGTTATCTCTAGCCACCCTTTGCTAGACCCGAGAGCTTCGTGTATCGTGTGTAGCTAACAAGCGTGAGACATATTGTTCCAAAACCAAATTTGGTCGCATATATTAATTGTATTAAAATGTATCATTACGTTCAAGTTTGCCTCGATCGTATTTTTGTGCCCGAGTTAACTTTCGGGCGTCCCCAACATAATTTTGATCCAAAAAATTGATAAGAGTTTGAAAGTAAATAATTACCAGACCAAAAATGCATGGATTTTCTTTGTTTTGGTTTATTATTGCTGAAAGGTTTGTTATTAAAAACCAAATAGAACTAGTTTTTAAGGCTGTCTATGACAGGTTGCTGTCAACCCAACCTAACAAAACCAAACTTTCAATTTATAGATAAACAAAATGTTAGATTTTGTTAAGTTGGTTGGTCTAGCTCGTTATAAATGTATGTTCCTGTAATTTAATTATGCTTAGTAAGACTGGTTAAAGCGAGAGCTGACCAAATTAATTATATTTTTTATAAATAAATCTTGTATTATTCCTGTGTATTTGGATTTCAATTTGAAATAACCCTCTTTGGTGGCCTCATGGTCTAAGGCGTTAGTCTCGCAATAGACTGGAATGCTGATGATGGTGAGATCGGGGTTCAAATCCTGGTTGGATTTACTGAGTGTGGGTACATTCCCCCTAAAATTCAACCTTTTTCATACCTAACACATTAGCGTAAATATTACATAAACGTATTACCTGAACGGGTATTAAAACGTGGCACTTTGAAAAAAGAAAGATACATATTGTGTTCCTTTTGTAATTCTAGCGTTAACACATCACACAAACAAGCAATTAAACAATGGTTCTATTTAAAAAGTTTTTTCAATTAATTTGTTACTCTGCATTGTTAGCTTTTTTTAAATAATCAGATTATTAATTGTTTTTTATGAATCCATATCCGAGCTAAGTAAATGCCAGCTCTAATTAAATAGCTATATTTAACGTTACCTGTAAAATTTTAACTGACCAACGAAACACTTTTCCTACTATTATACAAATCAACCAAACCATAAACATAGGTCACTGTACTATATTTTGCAATTTCTCTTTGGATTCGAGATTGGAATTTATATTATAGGTTCTCCTTGCTTTTGAAACGCAAATCACATGACTACGAATTAAAATAATTAAATAAATCACGTTTTTATTTTTTGTACATTTTAATTTTGATCAGTTTTTCAGATGTGAAATATTTTCGCATCTCTTAAGTGGTTCCTCTATAATTTCACTAAATTTCAGCATTCTATCTGATTGAGAAGTAACAAAAGTTCTCTGAACAGAAATACATACATATTCAGTGAAGTGATTATAACGTAGTAACTACACAATATACTCAACGGTGTAGTGATAGCTTTAAGTCAAATCGAAGTGAATAAACAAAAAAAATGCTGATGCTAGGTAGCTATAACTACCCGAAAGGAGTGGTATCAGGGAAAACTGGAGATACAGCTACGGGTAGTTACAACTATAGTATAAGTAACTAACTACCTTTCAGGTTGCAGCTTTTCTCGCTTCCTCGCCCCCACACTGCACTCCTTCCATGTTCAACAGTCTTAGACGCACGAGAGCATAACAGTTGTAGGAGTTTTTCTGTCGTCTTAATGAGCATTTTAACAAGTCGACAAGTGAACAAGAAGGGAATGTTGAAATTAAAATTGCGGACAAAATTTTATTTGTCAAATTACTTGCAGAATATCCGGTGTCGTTGGAAAAGTCTACAGTGCCAAAAATTATTATTGGAAAGAAAAAAAAGTGTGAGAAGGCCTATGTAGTACATATTCCCAAGCAACTGGGATTGAAGTGACCCAATCGCAAATGGGTGAAATGCTTCAAAACATTAAGACTAAAATCAAAAAGAAAACGGGCTAAAAAAATTAGCGACGGGGAACAAAAATTAATAAATTAAAAGATTGGGAAAGACTTTTTTGTCAATATTGGGTGAAGCATAAAATCCTATTTTCACTAAAGCGGCCGGAAGTTGTGCAGTTGGGGTATCACAGCTAACCGAAGACAACGGCTCTGCATCTAAAAATGATCAGCGTAGCGACTCTCCAACGTCCTCAAACAAGCCTTCTACGTCTTCTCAAGTTGTTAAACAGGCGAATACTCCATCTAAAAATTCTTATGTAAGACCCAGTGTGAAGAAGATGTTGCCCTACGAAAATGAAGAAACAAAAGAATTATCAACTGCAGAGACTTGTCTTGCTGCAGTAATCTGAACTGCACAAAATTCAGATACAAAAAGAGATAAAAAATAATTAGAAAAACTCAATAAAAACTGCACTGAAAAAGAAACACAGACTTATGAAACCTCAGAAATTTTTTGTTTATGAATTTTTACAGTTAAATATTACTATCCTTTTTCCTTTTCTTAAAATAAATAAATACGAACAAAAAAGAATTAAACAAACAAATTAAATGCTGGCCTGTGTGCTAGTAGTAGGCCAGTACACCACGCGCGGTTCAGCTGCGCAAACGGTTGCGGACATTCCAGCCGTGAGCACAGCTGGGCCGCACGAGGAGGTGTACGACAGGCCTGTGTGCTGGTATTAGGCCAGTACACCACGCGCGGTTCAGCTGTGCAAACGGTTGCGGACATGCCAGCCGTGAGCACAGCTGGGCCGCACGAGGAGGTGTACGACAGGCCTGTGTGCTGGTAGTAGGCCAGTACACCACGCGCGGTTCAGCTGTGCAGACAGGCCAGCCGTGAGCACAGCTGGGCCACGCAAGGAGGTGTACGACAGGCCTGTGTGCTGGTAGTAGGCTAGTACACCACGCGATGGTTCAGCTGTGCAGACGGTTGCGGACATGCCAGCCGTGAGCACAGCGGGGCCGCGCAAGGTGTATGACAGGCCTGTGTGCTGGTAGTAGGCCAGTACACCACGCGTAGTTCAGCTGTGCAGACAGTTGCGGACATGCCAGCCGTGAGCACAGCTGGGTCGCGCAAGGAGGTGTACGACAGGCCTGTGTGCTGGTAGTAGGCCAGTACACCACGCGTGGTTCAGCTGTGCAGACGGTTGCGGACATGCCAGCCGTGAGCACAGCTGGGCCGTGCAAGGAAGTGTACGATAGGCCTGTGTGCTGGTAGTAGGCCAGTACACCACGCGTGGTTCAGCTGTGCAGACAGTTGCGGATATGCCAGCCGTGAGCACAGCTGGGCCGTGCAAGGAAGTGTACGACAGGCCTGTGTGCTGGTAGTAGGCCAGTACACCACGCGCGGTTCAGCTGTGCAGACGGTTGCGGATATGCCAGCCGTGAGCACAGCTAGGCCGCGTGACGAGGTGTATACAGTCAACCAGGATGTATGTGTTCATACCTGGTTACTGCCTGTATCAGAATATCATTATTTATGTTTTATAATTTGTGTTTGTTTTTTAATATATTTTTTAATAAACAGGAAACCATGATTTTATTTTTCAACAAATATTTACAATATAGATAAAATAAAATGGAACATATCCCGCCGCTTCTGTTCACCACGAACTTTAGTTGCATTGTTCTCGTATATCTCTGTGCCCACTTCTTCTTCAACAAACTCATCTTCATCCCCACCTTGCTTCAAGTCCTCGAAATCATATGGGTCTTTAAGGTGTTTGGCGACATTGTGCAGCACAAATCACTATTAGTTTTGGTAATCGTTCTAGTGAGACTCATACGCAGTTACCAAGATTGGGAACAGTTTTTTTTTGCTGACCAAACAATATTTCTATTACTAACCTTTCTTTACCGTGTTGGCGATTAAATCGACTTTGAATGTCGTATACAGACGGCTTGAATGACGTGATCAACCGGGGGGATATACCATAGCCGGAGTCACCAGGCAAACAAGCATTGCTGTCATATTAAGATATTATGTCCCGTATAGGACTCCTACTCCATATTCTTGAATCATCCACAGAGCCAAGCCACTCGGCGCTAATGCTCGTAAACTTTTCTACAGCATCACATGTCGCCTGAACATTTATACTAGCATAACCCTTACAGTTAATGCATTCGTCCCCAAACATAGATGGTTTTTTATCTTTATATGGGTGCAATCTAATCCACCCACAACAGTTGGTAAATTAAAGTGCGTTTGCCACATCAACTTCGCATTATTCATTTTTTGCACTGTACTGGGGAAATGAATCCAGTTATGAGCTTTTTAGAGAATATGACCCATAACGTAATTAACAGTTTTACACACTGTCGATCGGTCCATTTCAAAATCTTTTGAAACTCCAATCTGAAATCCAGGATAAGCGGTGTAACGTAAGAATATTTGCATTCGATTTTTTTGGTGGTTAGTGCTTTTCCCAGAGTTTCATCACTATTTGGAAGAAATTCTGAAGTTAGAAAATCAATACTTTCAGTCTCAAAACGTATCAGATTCACCTTACACCTACTCAAAACTCTTCTTTCAAAGTATGTTTTTATCTCCCTCACATGCATGAATATCGCCATGACGAAGACAACTTATGACTGACAAAAGTAGAGTGTGCCTTCCCTCAGACCCCAAAGTAATGAAATTATACAGTAGCCCCATGGCTTCTTTGGTGCTGACTGACAGCTCACAGCTGACTTCTGAAAGTCCACATTTAGGTATAATACCTGAATTTTGACTGTCAGAAGTCACAGCTACTAAACACATGTTTTTGCAGATCATATGGTTCAGCGTAGGGATACATAATTTTGTCTGGTAACTTTTCAAAGCTTTTAGTTCTCAGTTGTGAGCTGTCAGTCTGTAGCAAACAAGTCATGGGGCTACTTTAGCTACATCTAAGTTGTTTTATCTTCGCTTTATTCACATCTAGAGTTGAGTTACAACTACCGAACCGGAAAAACGAAGTTACAATTATAGGGGGTGGTTGTTGCTTCCTTTTGTTCATACCAAAGGAAGTTACAACTTTTATTCATTTCACTGATTATATACTGACACCATTAGACGTTTATTAATGTGGATTGTGTTTTATACTCTGCTTAAGGCCTAAACTAACATACATTGACAAAAAGATTATGTCAAAACTTTTGTAAATATTTAAGAAAAAAATTAATAAATACTCTTGTCCTATCAAATTTTAACTTTATTATGTACAAATTTAATTTCTAATATTTAAGGTAACCACTTTCTTCTACACTACACCATCAAGCTCTTATTATAGTGCAATAAAGGTAACGAAGTGTAAAATTTAACTAAACACGCAGTTTTTACCCAACTTAACGTTGCATTACAAGGGATCCGCAGTTTGGTGTTTTTATTTGGGAATAAAAGGTACCAACTTTTTATATGGCATATAACAGTGAAATAAATTTTACAGAAACTTTAACGAGATTATTACGATCAATTATGTCTGGACAATTTTATCATCTTTTTGTTTATAAAAATTATTTTTTTAAATTCTATTTCAAGATAGTATCGGTATTTATGATTTTAATTAATAAATCATTTACTTGATGCAATTAATTGTGAGTGTGGAAATAATTAATTTTCTTTTTAATGAGATATTTAACAATAACTATTACGGTATATTTAATTGAATAGTGAATCAAATTCTCAGCTTTATGTTTAATTTATTAATTTGGTAATATGCAATAAAACATAATATGCTGTGATTTTCTTGGCAAGGATACTATTTGAATAAAATAAACCTGTTATTAAATGTAATTTAAAATAATAAGGATGGTCAATTCATCAACTTTATATTTCTAATAATTAATGAGATAGTTATAGGCCTAAATATTATAATCATAGCTTCTCAAGTTTAATTTACTGAACACACTGATTTTACAAGAACACGAATTACAGACTAGGCTAATAATATAATTACCACACTACCCAATCATTCAGCTGGTATTTAAAAATGTGTATAAATTTCGGTCTTTTTGGTAATGGAAGGAGTCATTCAACTGATTGATTAAATTTGTCGATTACATTAAAAAAATTTATAGACTAGTAGGCTCTATATTTCTTTTTTTTTCCCCCTTTGTAGATGGTCAACGGAAATTTAGTATTCAATACACACACAAAAAAAAAACTCCAACAATTTTATTTCGATTTAGTCGTTTCTCATTTTATTTGTTCCGAGCGGGTTTTACCTGCGAGAGTATATAACTTCTAAACTTGTTTTTTTTCGTTCCCTCGTTATTTCTAATTCTTCCCGCGTGAGACAGCGCTAGCTTCTACTACAACCAAGAAAGAAATGTTAAAAAAAAATACACCGGTAACAGGCGTACCAACAACGCGCTGCCATAATGTATTTTTATATAACAATTCTTACAAAGTTCTTAGCCCGGAGTAATAGCTTGCTCTAACCAGTAGAACACACCGGCTTGTTATGGCGGAGTGAGAGAGAGGGAGTGAGATGATGATCGGTTGAGGGGAAAGGGGTGGAGGAGCGTTGCTTCCCAAATAGAAATATGAGAGTAACATCTTGGTTTTCAGAACTCTTAGCTCTATCTTCTCTTACTAGTCTCTTGTAGGCTAGATCGGAATAAGTAAGTTGAGAGAACTCGGGTGAAAATAGATATTTAAATCATAATATAATAAGAGAGTAGCAAAAAAAATAATTAAAAAATTGTTCGACAGAATTTTATTAACTTTCTCATATGGTGTGTAACCTAAGAGAAAATTTTCTAACGTGTAATTTTAGTAAACTACCCTTAAGTAATTTTTCCTCACAAAAACCAACACAACATCTGGTTTAGTTAAATTTGTAATCAAATGGTTAAAATATTTTAACAAATTTCAAGTTTTCAAAAATAAGTTATTTTATATCTATCTACCCTAAGATTATTTTTAATTTGTAAAAAAATAATCTTATTTATCATTAAAAATAATTCCTAAATATTAATTTTGAACAAAATATTCAAGGCCATTCCTGAAAAAATTTCTACGATGTGTCATAAGGAGCACCTAAAATGTAAAAGTGTATCATAAAATCGAGGCTGAAACTTTTCACGACTGGAATGCTTTCTCTACATATGAGAAATTAAAAAGAGTTACAATATACACTATATTTATAACATGTTAGAAGTGATAAAAAAAAAGTAGGCTATGCATACATTCCACTTATTGTATCCTTAAAAATACCCACGCTATATAAACTAAATCTGTTAAAGTAATTTTCATCTTTATACAGTTAAGTTGTTGAAACTGCGACCACAAATTTCCCTTCTTGACGAAGGAAAGCTTTCTCTACTCCCTCCCGCCTTCTCCCCCTCCCCCTCCAATTCTCCCTCCCCGCTATCCTAAACTTTTCGGAACCTTATAAGAGTGTCGGAAAACTCTCGGCACGGATCTTTTGTCCTACTTACCTAAAACAAACGGCAAAGTTAACGATAAACGAGATTAATGGAATGTTTTAATTACTGACGCTCAGTTCAAAAGTTAACGGCAAGTTGTTCCCAAGAGACGCGTCATTATCTGACACCAGGCGTACATCTCTCTTTCTCTCTCTATTCACTCCCCCCTCTCTCTCCCTCTTTATATTTACTATCCACCTGCTTCGAACGATTACCGGATACTCCGTACTTAACTTTCACTTGAAGAGATAGGGTATCAGGGAAACACTATTTTTATAGCCGAATTAGTAATTTAATAGTTTGAAACTAAATATGTCTCATCATTCTTTTAGTAAAAATAATATAAAAAAAATACAAACCAAGATTTGGACCTTAAACTTTTGTCTCAAAGGGCCACTGATTTACCATTTGAGCTATCCGACATATGTTTACTTGTTTACATAGCCCGGGTGACCTGGTGGTCTAGGGGTAAGGTGTCAGACTTCTGTGCTGGCGACCGGTGTTCAATCCTCGGTCCCGGCACAGATTTATCTGATTACCAAACCCTTCCTTCACCTCTGACAATACATCTTGTGAATGTGGACTCACAATCACCCTACCATTACACATTAGCGTAATTGCGTATAACCCGAACGGGTAGTAAGACGCGGTGCTAATAATAATAATACTTAGCCCGCTTGACCAACCACGCAGATAAATCAAACCAGTTAACCACCAAAGGGTTCTGGATAGTGAAGGGTGAATAAGCAGGGGAATTGCCAGGAGAGAGGGTGGGAAATACCGATTTTGGGAGAGTGGGAGGTGGAGATAGAGACAACACACATGGGCGCGAGTCGATATAAGAACTTTTAAGTCGAGTCCGCATGCTATTACCATTAACCTGACTCGACGTCTCCAATAGTGTGCCCGATTTTTTTCCCCTGCATCATTTTAAAATTCCATACTGTGAGCCCACAAGCGAGATAAATACCGACAGAGTGGCCACCAGCGATAGTGATGATAGTGCTAACACTTGCAGATAGAGGGTTTCATGCTGTCAGCACAACGATCCCTCCAGTTGTTAATTTCAGTTTTCTAAACTGGAGTTGCTACTTCTTTATTCAAGTAGCTCCTCGTTTGTCGTCACAAGACTAAGTTTGACCCCCATTTTGGGAGCTACGGGGATCGAACTCAAGACCTCAGGATCTGTAGACAGTAATTTTGACGACTATACCACAGATTTTCCCCCCCACATTATTTTAGTAGTTTTTATTTAAATTTCTCTGTACAGTCAATTAGTGTATATAATTATGTTGTGCGCATTATATTAAATTAATATTAAATCGTTATTAGGAAAATTTATCCGTTAAATAAGTTCTAGAGCTTTCTTTAAAATATATAACATAAACACTGGGAAGTAGATTTACGGCCGACTTTATAACGTCCATACGAGTTCCATTATCTAAATTTTAAAAGCGCCGACCCGAAAGCAAACCAGTGACCCGTAGGCCATTTCATCCATTTAATTAGATGTGAATTGTGAAATGGTAAATTCGTTTTATTAGCTAGATGGATATGTCACTACGTGTCCCTTGGGAGTGTAGCTTTTCAATGGGAATGCCCCATTTAACCAGAGCTTTAAATACCAACGACAGTGCATGCAGCTGTGTCTTATCGATTCATTCAGTTGTTCGGGAAAGTAACAGACAATAATTCGTCCCTTTTAGAATTGCGGTAGTTTTAATTAATGCATTCTATATTTAAACCCAACTGAAAAAAATAAAGTTTTTTATATTGCTATGATATATAAACTATTTATTTATTTTGCAGACACGTCTAATACCCGTACGTGCTTTAAGCATTTAGTTACAATAATGTTTGGGATGAGAAACGTAGAATTTAGAGGAAATATAACATAATTTGCGTGGAGAGAGATTGGAAAAAACCATCTCATAAAATACATCCTCAATAAACCCAGGCAGAAATCGATGCTAAACGTAAGACTAGGCGATCTTAACGTTCAACCCGCGTGCTCACAAATGCAGTTGGTATTTAAATTAATATACTGATTGGGTCAAATCCGTGGCTTAGTGTTAGGAAATTCTAATTACTGGTAAATGAATATTGGGTTCAGTTTCAGTCTGTAACTTAAATAAATTACAATTTTTTTCATCTTAGTATCAAGATTTTGAATTCCTAAAACTTGAGTTAGATGTTGTTAAAGTTATTGTTTTTATTGGCACATTTCACTTGGGTTTTTTTTCTAAAAAAATACAGATTAAGTCAACACATTAACTACCAACTAGCTTAGTCTTGTATATTACACCAAATACAACACACCTAATACTAGTGATTAGATAAGCGATTAAGTAAAAAAAAATACAAAAAGTAAATAGTTTCATTAACTCCATCTGAGATCAATTAAAGGCTAAGGCTAGTTGACATGATATTAGTTGACTAATGCAAGTACATTAATTTGGCTGCGCGCGCACAGCTTGCACCGTGTAAACAGACACGCAAGCTTAAGTCTGTTCACGATAGGTTTTTACCTGGATGACAGTTCGAAAATAATATGTTTAGGTTTTGGGTTGCCAACACTTGTAAAAGATCACTGGTTTGTTATAAATGTAAATATCTTTAATTATCTGTTATGTATTGCATTTAAAATAACGTAAACTTAAGCTTTCTTATACTATTTCATTTTTTTAAATTATTTCTTTTTATACAACTTGAAACAATATTTTAAACATAATTAAAAGTACTTATCTTTCGTTTTGGAACGTTATTGATTTTGTGTAATATAGTGCACACTTCGATACCTTTTAATATAGGCATCATATTTACTTGGTAAAGAGAAAATTGTTGTAATTTTTTTACATACAATAAATTATTTTATGATTATTTTATCTTATTTTGAAATATTTAACTGAATAAAATATTTTCATCAACTGCGTGTCTGCATAATTGTAAAAAACTTGTTTACCATCATGTTTAACCATATGAGTTTAGATTCGACAGTCGCCATTTTGAAGATATGTTCGTTAGAAGTTTTTGTGAAAGTGGGGTGAATATTTTTTTTAAGTGGAATAAAACGATAAATAAACTTTGTGTCCGTCCTCAAATAAATATATAAATAATATTGGCCTAAATTACTGTGGTAACTATCACATTAATATATTACCATTTGTTTTAATTACAGTGATCCAAAGTGATAGATATCAGCTGTTGGTGTAGTGATATATTAGGGATTACTTCTAGTAACATTTCAAGCTGTCATCCAGGTAAACTTAGGTCGTGAATGAATTATACTAACAAACAAGTTCACTTGCAAGTGAAAACTTACTTTACTAATGCAAGTAGACAATTCAAAATGACAACTCTGCTGAGAACACTTATTTGTGGAATGTTATGAAAAGGAGTTTTTTTGGAGTTTTAAGGACCGTATTTATAAACATAAGAGTACGAGGAATATTGCACTATAGAATATTTGTAAAGTGATATCAGGCGTACATATTCTCAAGAAGTTTCCTAAATAAAATGTTACGTAAATATTGCAAATGTGCCTTGTGAGAGATATTATTTAACATCGGTAAACAAATGTTAAAAGTAATGTTATCAAACTATTATTTCCTATCAATCAACGTGGCATGTGTGGTTTTTTTTTTATGTACAATCAAAAATAATAAAACATTGTAGTATCGTGATTAGTTCCAGGAACATAATATTCGTGTTAACGGCAAGTAAGGTAAGAATGGCCGGCGGTTTTCACACGAAATCACCGGCACGCTTTCCAATTTCCGTATTTTGACACTTTAATGAATATTTATAAGTTTTAATCAATAACGTTCGGTCCATATACTTCTAACATTTTGTAGTAATACTTTGGCAACTAGAGTAGATACACAATATAATATTATTGTTTCACAGAAAACCAGATAGTTTATATCCAAACTAATCTACAAATTAATTTGAGCTTTTTTTTCTTATTATTTATTAATTATTTTCTTATTATTGTTTTCCAATATTTTAGGCCTAGCTAGAATTTAACAAGCTATTTTGTTATTAGTATACCAACATTTAAAACAGGGTTTAAAGAACCTATTTATAAAAATGCCTAACCGAGTTTGGTTGTATTGGGATTTATTGACCTTATTAGAGTTTAATTTTGTTTACCATGTATGCTAAGTAAGTTAACAAATCAAGCAAAATAATTTAATAATTATTTGGGATCAACTGAAATATATTTTAATGTATTAAGGAATTAAGAAATAGGAGATATACTAATCACTAACTTTTTTATATTGTCTATATAAAATAATTATTTTAAATAGGTCAACTAATTATGATAAATAGCGTTTATTGAAAAATTGTAATTTATCTGGCCGCCCATTCTTATTCTAAATTCACCCTTCCTAGCTCCTAACACATACGCGTATAAATAACCCGAACGAGAAATGAGACGCAGTGATTTAAAAAAAATGCTCCAATATAGAAACCAGTTATCACCACTCTTCATTTTCAGCCATGTTTTTAGAAGCGGTACTAATACAAGTGAAAAATGTGTTTCAACACAACTAGCATGTTAGTAAGCTAATACTAGTATACTTGCATCAGTCCCCTAACACCGTGTCAACGGGCCTTTATATAGACTTGGAGTCGACTATTTCAGTCAATTAGGCAAGGTTGTGGACTAATATGAATATTTTACAAGGTTTTGTCTGTTGTAAATTGTGTAATACAATTCTATTTGTTTAAAAGGAGCACTTTAAGTATTTTACGTATGTAAAACAAAAGTAGTGTTAGCAAGCAGGCTTGTCTTAGCCTCAAGACTAGGCTATATAGATTAAGAATTTTAAATATTTGGAATATGAATGTTGTTTTATTTATTTAGAACCACGTCTTACTACCCGTTCGAGTTATACGCTTAAGTACTAATTAAGCTAATAGATTAGAAATTAGGAAGGTTGGGTTTAAAGGAAGTGAACCCACATTTGCGTGAAGGGATATCGGAAATCCATTTAGGAAAAACTACACCAGTTCACCCGACCGAGATTCGAAACTCGATATCCCCGTTCTCAGCAGTTTAACTCAACACGACTAGCGCGTTAGCCAACTACGCCACCGAGGCGTGTGAATGTTGTCATAAAGTTGTTATTTATAAAAATAAAAAGGTAAAACCAATAGTACTCATCTTTTGCTGCTTTTTTATATAAAAAACTATAATTTATACAAAATGCAATTTTGTTGCCAAACAATAATTATAATGTAGAATTTATAACTTAATAGTAATATCATTATAAATAGCATTATTTTATATAACATTAATATTATAAACAATATACATTAATAATTTTCTCGCGTTTTCTACACTCCCACCAAAGAGTTAGTTAATAAAGTTGACTAAGCAATATTGACTATTTTTCTCCCGGATTAGTTAATGTTTATTGAAGCAGGTACTTACACTGTAAACTTACATGCAAATAAATTGTTTAAGAGAGTCCTGGTATGTTCTAAATACCTCCTACACTGCCATGCACCCCTCGTTGCCCAAGCTAATTTGACTACTAATAAGACGAAATTGGATTTGCCATTCGGTGGGTGGGCAGATGGTATTTTTGGAATGAATGGGATTGGGGGTAAAGGGAGGTAGAGGGTTAATAAGTGGGAGCTTTGGGTGAAAGGGGGAGAGTAACCCGCAAGGCTTAAAGCTTGCGTCGGGGAAGGTTTAGTAGGGACAAGGGGGAGGGACGGCTATGATACGTTGCGCTAATTATAATTAACATGAAATGTTGTTGACGAGTCTGTGTTCACATCAAAGAAGGTCTCGCACGTAAGGGATGTACAAGTGCTTACGTTTTAAGTTGGGTTTGAGGGAAACATAGAAACAAAATATTACGAGATGTGCGTGGATAAAAAAAAGACGCAAAAGGCTATTCAAACAAATAGAGGCGTACATATGACCTTATGGTAAAAACAGATATGGGGGATCTTGGTTCGTCCCCCAGATGGGGTTCACATAATTTAGCAGTGGCGGCTCTTGGTTCACTTCTATGGAAAACTGAACCGCGAATGAGATATACTCTTTTATGAAAATTATTTTTAAATTTACAAAAATTAGTAAGCTGCATACCCTTAGCTTTAGAGCTAGAATCAAAAATAATTATTTTGACCTTGGAGTAAGACCATATAACATTTAAATATCAAGTTTTGAAGACATTCATTAAAACATTTCGATTGTAGCCTTAGGTACAGACATACAGATGTACAGACAGAATTGTAAAATCAACTTTTCTGAGTTTAGAGTCACATACAACACAAAGGACTAGTAATACAGACATCAGATTGATCATTCAATCAGCTTGATCCCAGATCAAGGAAAGTTTGGTTTGCAAAGTGAATTATTGATCACAATATACAATCACCTAACCATATATATGTGTTCAAATAACCAAATAAACAAACACGGCAACACTGTATTTGGAAAATTGGACAGTGAAATGACCTAAATGTTTACATAATATTGTCTACGGTGACTTTATGTCTGGAATCTTAGGCTACCTGATATTTATAAATCCATTTCAATAAATGTCGATTTCCTTAATAGTAAGAAGTGCTACGCTGTAGACACAGATTTTCTCTCACTTTTGTCTTAAAATAAACATTTACTAAAAACTCTTAAAATTTGTGAAATGAAATAATACATTGATGTAGAAACATTAAACCAAAGGTAATAAATGAAATAATATACACTCTTAATTACAATATGGCATTAGGAACTAGGAAAACTGCTACAGAAAAATTAAGAAGAGAGAAACATCTTTGTCCGCCAAAAAGCATAAGAATACAATTAATTTTCAATGATTTGAATTAAAAAGTATTACATATTTGAAAATAGCTTGAAAACTATAGGTCTTATAATAAATGTATTATATTTCAAATAAAAGATTTTTATATTTAATAGTAATACAATTTTACAATGATCGGTTATTTTGCAGCTCAAATAGTAACTAAGAGATGATGAAAATTGGAAAACTTCCCCAATATAAAGTACCCTCAAAGTAATTTTCGTGAGGAAATGACAATTTCCATCTTGTTTATAATAATAAATTGTCTCTAGATATAAAATTTAATTAAAATCGCTAGAGCGAATTTTGAGAAAAACTATTTTTTCTATTTTTTTGCCCTTCTGTAGATTACCCTTAATTTAAAGTTTAGACATCTAATTATAAAAAACACCTGGAGAGGGGGGGGGGAGATCTTCAGAAAACTTCAGTTACCAAATTTTAGCCCAATCGGTAAAATGATATCGGCTCTAGGTCGGTATAGAGAAACAGACGGCATCGCGAAAGCCACTTTTACGGTTTCATGAGCTCATGAAACGTCGATATTTATCAAAATTTCGAGTTTGATTTTTTTTTGACACTTGCAATAAATCTACTTTTCTCTTCAAGCGGTCGAAAGAAATTAAAAAATTAACGTTTTTTTCCAATAGTTTGCAAGCAGAGATGAGAAGTGTAACTGAAGGAACGGTTTTAAACGTGAATTCACTTTACTAACGCCCACTCTCAGCTTAATTAAGATAGATTATGACGCTTCCAATGAAATGTGTTATTACATAATCAACCCTCCAAAAATTCCAATTAAGGTTAGTTCCACTACAAGATTGCGATTCATATAAAGGATTGGTATTAAGGTAACAACTTTGAAAATGTATTAGGTAATGAAAAAGCCTGAATCTGCTAGGGTAGGATTTTGGAAGGAAGGAATTTTTGGAAAATACTAATTGTTTTTCGGTCAATGATTATAATATTTTTTATTAGTATTATTTCTTAAAGGTGTGTGAAGTATATTTGAAAAAATAAAATAACGTGAAGTATAATCGAATAGTGTGAAATATTCCCGAAATGAATTAAAATTGGAATATTATTTTCCATTTTTTATTTTGAAAAAATTAATAATATGAATATGAATATGTATACTAAATGGTATGAGGCAATCACACAAACTCTCATATTGTGTATATTGGCTGCGAAGAAAAAATTCAAAAAACTTCCCTTAAGTATGTCTTCTTCATGAAAACAAGCACATAATTATTAATTTCAAAGACTATAAAATACACAATTTTTATAAAATCAATTATATTATGTCAACTAAATTATTTTCAATTTACATCATATTCATTCCATTAAATTTTTAAATGAATTATTTATTCTTAACTATTCTTATTTGTAATGAATTATTTTTGTTTTTATCACCGCGTCTTAATACCTGTTCACTTTATACGCATATATGATAGTTAAATACTCTGATGGGGTAAGGATGAGGGAGGAAGTTAATCTACCCGCATTTGCATTAAAGGAAAGTGGGGAACAATCCAGAAAAAAATAACCCTCAGGGGGATCGATCGGGATTCAAATCCCGATCTCCCAGTCTTAAGCAGTAAACAAAATAAAAAATAGTTTATCTCAAGACAGCGCCTTTGTAACTAAATCCCTAACCACAATGTAACTAATTTTACCAGAATAATACTATGATTTTTATCTCATATATTCACTGAGTTCATTTATGAGACATCTGAGATTGAACCGAAGGTCTACTAGACAGTTATATGACCTCCCTAACCACTCAGGTGTAAGGCTAAGTGCGTCAATTTATTCACCGATAAATAATTCAAGGCGAAACTAGAGGTAGGGCCTAATTGTCATAGTGGATCGCTCCTTCATCCCTTGAGGGTTTCAGTTCGATTCTAGCTGAAGCTTTCTGACGATGCTCGGATTTAATGGCAGTAGCTCAATTAATGTCTGACCTGCTTCAATGGATGCATGCTTTAAGGCGTCATTCTCGTGTTAGACTGCTCTGCTGTTTACGGGAAGATTGGGGTTCGAATCCCGGTTGAGTCGACTGAAGTTATTTTTTCCTATATGGTTTTTCTAGTTTACTTCCACGCAAATACCATCCCTACCCTATTAAATTATCATATATGCGTATAACCTTAACTTACAGTTATACGCGGTGATAAAATATATAAGGTTTTGCTTTATTATGTCAATAATATCACCGTATACAGTGCGTTAATTTTTACGCCTTGTGGTTGGTTAACTGTAAAGAAACAATAAAAAAGGGTCAACAAGTAAAACCCACAAACCCACAAACCTATAAATTATTTTTAAAATAACCCCTTAAAATAATGTTTATACAAATATAATTGTAAAAAGTATAAAAAAAATAGTTAAATATACTGGCTACTATATAGATATCAACTTGTTATAAGCCGAGTCTACAAGCTAGTAAATATCGCTTGCTTGTTTCCAGAATTGTAAGTTTTCAACTGGAGTCCACACGCTAGTAAAACGTATCATCTCGATTGTGCTTAGCCTAGTCAGTTTTTAAGCTTTAAATAGGTGTGGACACACTAATAATTACTATTGCGCTGGTTCATCAATTTCATACCAGAATCTACATAGTCGAGAGAGAGAGATTACTGACAGGAAACGCTGAAATTCAACAGCGTTTCCTCTGGTGAAGTCATTGATTATTTATTTTGTTTCCGGCAAAAAAACAAACAAACTACTAGGACTCAGTAACGTGGGGCGGTTTCCTACTGACCAAATAAGGTATTCCATTTACTATTTGAAGAGTTTGGGTTGGGAGGGGGAGGGATTATGGTGATCTCTTTTTTACCTAAATTGGTAGCCTTGGTTTAGAACATTATGGCTTCACTAGTTGAATAACTAAATACTTATTTAGTGCTGGTGACCGAATGGTTATAGAGGCTGACTGTGAACCTAGCGAACTTCGGTTCAGTGCTGGATAGTACCTAAAGAAATAGTTCATTAAGAAAAACTAGCACCTCAGCTTACTACCTGTTAAGGCTACACGCATACGTACTAATTACGCTAATTAGTTAAGGATGAGGAGGTTTGAATATAGAAGAATTGTACCCGCACGTGCATGGGAGAAAGTGTAAAACCATTTTGGAAAACCACGTGACATAGATTCGAACCCGTATTTTTCCATCATCGGTGGTCTAGTTAAACAATAAATATTTTTTTTATATTTTTTGTTGTTGAGATATTTAATGTGCATTCTATGAACCGACAGATTATATCAGGACACGAGAATTTTTATGAATAAGAGCGAAAAAGCATACCAATTCTGCCAGGAATGTTATTCTCACATACCTTCCAGGATTCTTTTACATGCCACAATCGACATGGGACTGATGGCTTTACTTGCCCTCCAAAGGAAGTTGTGCTACGAACTTTTTTCACTCAAGAAAAATCCGTCCCCCCCGGCTGGATTTGAGCTCATAAACATCGAATCCTGAGGTGACCACTTTACCTCAAGACCACAAAGATCAATGAGTATATTTGTTGTCTGTACTATTGACTAAGGGGTTAACTTGCTATAGAAGCCCCTGGTTCGATTCAAAGGGGGTGTTGGTAAGGATTATAAATTGATAATTATAATGGTGCATCCCTATGAATGTATAGTATTCCACCCGAAGGTTGGTTAGCTCCTCAAAACTTTCGTCAACTGTAAAGACTAGGTAGTACTGAAGAGGCGTATTAGGGAAATGAGAAGTGAGATAGTTTCCTGTTGCTTTCCTCACTGAGCCAGAAGATACTATTTCAGTGTATAGTATTTAATTTATTATCTTTGGTGTAGTTTTTCTACAAAGATTTATATACCTACTATTTTGCTTCACAGATCTTACGAATTTTTTTGTAAATATCTATTTTAAGATAAAAGAGGGAAATAGTTTGTGTGGTGTACCATACCATTTGTACCAAACTTTACAACTACTAATTAAATTAGAAAACTTAACATTTCAATTTCACAATAGATTTATTTAGTAGACATAAAAAATGGTTACATTTTACAATTTTTACAAAGGCAGAAAGTGATAGCATATTAATTCTCTTCTCAAGTTAAATATCCTTGAGTGGTTACTTGATTACTGGCAGTGACCTGGGCAACACAAGTGACCAGTCAAGAGGCAGTGGAATTTCTAAAAGGAGAGTAATATAAGAATTAGTTAAAGCAAATATAGAACAAGTTTACAGTATAACATTTACACAGTCTCACTCGACAAGGTTTAGTGTTACTAATACAGTTGGATAGTAGGCTGGTGGATCCAGCTGGGTGATGGCTAAGGGCCAGAAGTCATTAAAGTACTAAGGCAGGACATTTTCCCTATACGGTACTACCATGCATTCAATAGTACATCAACCTAATTTTGAACAATCACCAAATTTGAGAACTTATTTACTGGGTAAAACAAAATATAATTTGCGCGGACCCCACTATGACAAACAGTCACTTTCCACGGGTTGCGCACCCAAACTAATACCTATAATGAACATTGACTGCTTAGTCAAACCTCTATGATTTACTACTGCACTGCGTAAGGCAGAAGAAAGAAACAGACTTCCTGGCGATAACCATCAATAACAAAGTACTGATGCACATGACGTTTAGGGTGTCATGAACTATATTACCTTTTAAAGATTTATAGGAACTTGTGATTTAGTGTACATTTACCACACTAAAATTCACATTTTCCAAGTGAGAGGCACGGACGTTAGGACCGTGTCCAAAAATACAATAATGCACTCAGCATTTGACTTTATGAGTCATTTAAATTTTACATGTCCATCGGACTGAAAGGCGAAATATAGCCAAGGTACTTCTAGCATAACGAAGTTAGCTAGTTTTTGAATAAGCTACTTGGTCTAACAAAATAGAACAAAAATAATAATGCACTCAGCAATTGACTTTAAGAGTCCTTAACATTTGACTTGTCAATCAGACAGACAGGTGAAATACTTCTAGCGTTAGCTAGTTCTGAAGATGAAACAAATCTAATAAAGAGAAACATTTCTCTTGCAAAATTAAAAAGACTTCCAAATAACTATTTACAATATATTAAACAAAATAAAGTATCTTCCTACTTCATGCTTGTGGCTAAACGACCCCGGCTGGATACTGATACCCTGGTTAAGTTGTCCTGGTGTCCAGCTCGTTGATCCCGACGATTCATTCAGCACCGTCGATGCTAGGGCGGTGAATCCGTCGCCACAAACTCCATGGTCCTTCTTGGTGTTTTTCTCGCCGGCAGCGCTTCGTCCTAGTTCCTAAGCTGAGACAAGGTGTTGTGCATAAATGTGCTCAAGGCGCTTACCCTTATATAGCGACAATCAGATATGAACATGAAAAGGGATAACGGAGAATGAATTACGAAGCAGAGGTAAAATAAGGGAGAACGAAAGATAGGGGAAAGAGAAGGGGGTTTAGAAAAAGATGAGCTTCTTCTGTCGACCACCAGAGGCGCATGGTCGCACTTGCGCTTTGGCTCAGTGCGTCTCTCTCTTTGATTCTTTCTTTTCGACTGCGTGAGCCAAAGTTGAACCACGTGGAGCCGCCATTATAGAAATTCTGTTTTGTGAAATGAGTAAACGATATCTGAAGGCATCTGTCCTTGGGTGAGTTTTATACACATATATCCTGTAGCATAATTTATCAGTATTAATTTAGTTATTTGATTTTCACTGTTTGTTTTACCAAAAGACATGATATAGAAGTATATTATTTAAATTATATTAACAGCCACATGGTTAGTTGTAAGTTTTGGGTAGTCCTCTTTTAAATAACTAGGGCCCATATTCACAAATCTTATTCATAACTTTAATAAGATTAGTCTTGTTTTGTGATATCTAGAACCGCAATTATAAAAATGTAAATTAATTTTTTACTAATCCACGTGTTTTTTGAATGTAGGCCAATACGCCGTTTTGTATTAGAGTACAACTTTGAGGTAGTTTATCTTTTAATATCTCTATATAGCCCCAACGTGGCACCCAATTACACGAATATTGATAAATAGCTAGATTTTTCCGTTGTAGGTGATCAATCAACCTGATTGACACGCTACACATTTATTATTATCACAATTGTTTGTTTACTAAATCTTTAGCGGGCCAGATAGAATCATTTGGGGAGGGGGGGGTTCGGACACGGCCCGCGGCCCGTAGGTTGCCAACCGGTGCATTAGATAGCATGCGAACACCGTTGCGGATACTTTAAGTACTAAACATTGGTGTAATTGGATAATGTCAGATAGTAATTCTAGTTAAACTATCTCTAGGACTAATCCAGCAACGTCACACGTCTCTGTTATCTACCTATGTCACCCCGTAATATAAAATTTGGCTGGTTAGTGAGATTACCCCAAACACCCCTCCCCTCCCTCCGATAACTCTCTTTCTTTAATTAAAATGTTTCGCAATTGTTCTGCAATGTGAATGTGAGGGGGTTAGATATGTTTGACAGTATGTGACTCTGTATCGTATTTATCTCACCGTACATTATGGCGGATGGGTACATTTAGACACATGGTGTGATATGATATCACGGTGAGGTATTTTCATTTTATATAGATACACTCCATGCACACATTAAATAAAAACGTTAGATAAATTAAAATTTTGATACTGATATATAAACTTGTGTTACATACGACATACATTCTTTTAAAATGAGTTTTAAAAAGGTCGAGTAAATAAGGATATTACTCCATTTAAAAAAAATGAATCGCGTCTTAATAACCGTTCGGGCTGTATGCATGTATATTAATTATTAAAAGATGAGGACAGTTGGATTTGGAGGAGGCGTACTCACATTTTCATGGAGGGAGAATGGAAAACCATTTAGAAAATCCACTTTTAACCACACTCGACCCGGATTCTAACCTTGATCTCTCAGTCATCGGATGTCCGGACTACTGGAACAGTGATGCTTTAAGTATGATTCACATTCACACGACTGTACGCGCGACCGTGCTGCTACCGTGCTCTGAAAGCTAACGACACGATACGATACGGCAGGCGCATGGTCGGCGCACAGTCAGGTGTGGCAGAAGAGAGCGCAAGTATTTTTACAGTTTTTACATAATATAATTTTTTTTGGTGAAAATATATCAAATATTTCTCCAGTAGCAACATAGAGTTTAGTTTTATGCACATGCTAATATCAACTAATCGTTAGTATATTTCACGGTTGTCCTGGAATTTTGTCAATACTTTTTAAATAAAGATAAAATGTTTTGACAAAATTCCAGGACACCCTTGACAGATATTCAAGTTATGTTGATATTAGCATGTGCAGAAAACTAAGTTCTATGTTGCTACTGTAGACATATTTGATATATTTTGTCCCAAAAAATGTAATGTTATGAAAACTGTAAAATTACTCGCGCTCCCTTCTGCCGCACCAATGTGAAACAGTATTTAGAAGTATTGGACCATTTGGTCAACGAAGTAGTTCTAAAAATGAAATAAAACAATTAATATTTTTTTACTGGTTTTGTGTAACAACGACGTTTCATGACCACCCGAACCCTAAAAATTTGTTTTTAGCAATGCTATCTCTTTGAGTGTCTGTTTAACCCTAAAATTAAGAGTAGTTTAGTAAAGGCCGAAAAGAGAACAAATCGATTTACTCAAAATCGGCTCTAACGATTTTTATTAAAATCTGTATCTAGGTGTTGATTAAGATTATAAATAGAATGTATATTTTCATTTTACCATGAAAAAGACTTTTGGGGATCTTTAGAGAAGCTGAAATTTCCGTATTTCCGCAATTATTTGAGATACTAAATAATCATATAATTGAAAAACCGTAGTAGAAATAAAAATAAACAACTTATACTTAAAGTAAATTTTTATAAAAAACAATATTTTCTGAGATATTGGCAAATATATTAATACAATTGTGTGAGCTTTGTTTGTACAGAGATATTAACATTTTCACGCAATAATTCTTTAGTTCCATAAAGGAAGAAGATAAATAAGTTTCTCGAAAGTTGATGTTTTTCCCCCTTTGAATGCAGGTATGATTCCTCTAAATCTACCTTTCATATCCTTAAATAACTATCGTAATTAGTACATATGCGTTTAATCTGAACAGGTAGTAAGACGCAGTTTCTAAAAAAAATAACTTATATTATAAGATGATCGTTTGAATTATAAAAGAGACATATATTGTTTATAAAGTAGTAGTAGTAGTAGTAGTAGTAGTAGTAGTAGTAGTAGTAGTAGTAGTAGTGTAAACTATAGTTTTTCACAAAGCAAAACTGTTGCTTCACCGAAATTGTCTATCTACAATGGAACTATTAAGCCATTTTTTTTTTGCCCTACGAATATTAACGTGATTTATTAACGTGAACATGACAGGTTTCAACTTTCAGTTTTTTTTTAGTCAACAATTTTGAGACCATTAATATGTCAGTTCGTGGAATATGTCCATTAGTTTATGTGTTGTGATATGATGCTAGCAGTTAGTAGTGGATATAGCAGATACATGACATTGATGAGAAATAATGGCTAGAGTAGAATTCATTAGAATGTTAATACGTTGAGGGGGCTAATGTGGTTGATGGGGATGGAGGGGAGAGGGGGAGTCAGCCCCACTTATATCTATTGGGAATCGTATTTCTGTCAGGTTAATATATATATGTTGTAAAAAATATATAATCCTCGTTGACCTGGTAACTTCAAAGTGCTGATGGTATTTTTGTCTCATTAAAAGCCGTCCATATCGCTATGGCACTCGTGTTGCACATGATATTATTTTAATAACATAAAAACAATCATAATATACGTGTTACATTCGAGAGGATGGGGGAGGGGGGCATTCCACTTAAACTACCTCGGAGTTCATAACACCACACTAGAATTTTTTTTTGCTTTTGCTTCAATTATTATTTAACGTAGATAAGTGATAGAGAAAGAAGGAGAGTGGCTGGTCAGGAAAGACCTAGAGGAATGTGACCTTTCAGGATAGGAGGAAGCGTCATCGACACGAAATACGCAGAGGATCTTATCATTTGCTGGCCAAAATTAAAGAAGAGTTGCAGGAAATAATGGGCTGGCTAGTGGAGATAGGGAGAAGATACGGCATGAAGATCAACATCGAGAAGTCAAAAGTTATGGTGATTTCAAAAAATTTAGATCTACTTAAAGTAAAAAATTGGAAACCAGGAGTTGGAAGACATAGAACAGTTCAAGTACCTGCGAAGTTTGCTGACAAAGGATGTCAAGGAAATTATATCGATGATCTCCAAGCCTAGGGAAGCTATCAACAATAAGAGGTAACTGCTGACCAGCATGTTGAGCTTGTAACTGACGAAGAAACTGATGGCATGCTATATCTGGAGCATAAAACTGTATGGCGCAGAAACCTGGATTCTTAAGAAGGTGGAAAAGAAATACTTAGAGAGCCTTGAACTGTGGAGTTGGAGAAGACTGGAGAAGATCAGGTGGACAGACAGGGTGACAAATGAACAAGTCTCAGGAGGAATGGGTGAGAAGAAAACAATGTTGAACGTGATTCTTCAGTGCAAAGCAAATTGGATCGTACTCGTCCATAAGAGGAACTGTCTTTTGCACGACATCATATAAGGAAAGGTTGAGGAAAATAGGAGCTCTAGAAGAATAGAGGACTCAAATATAGGTTGACTTGAAATAAATAAGAAAATTCTAAAAGAAAAAGGAGACAGAGGACAGAGTGCTTTGGCGGTCTAAGTTCACTGACAAAAGGAATGGAAATGTCGTAAGACAGAACACTTAATAATAAAGATAACTTAAAATAAATGTTACAACAGAATCGTAAAACTTTCACACATAGTGTATTATATCGTGGATTAAAATGAAGTTTTCATAAACTACCCTTAGGTCTAAGTAATATTTGCTCAGAAAAAAATCTATCATCTTGACAATCACAGTAAAAACTCTTCATGCATACATTTTAAACACAATTTGTTCAAACTATTTTAAAAATAAATAGTACGGTGAAGGGTCAATAATTTCTCCTCTATCATAATGTAGATACATTTACTAAAAACTCGTAAGATTTGTGAAACAAAACAATATACATTTTTACAGAAACACTCCACCAGTGCATAGATAAAATAATATACGATGTTAGAGAAACATTGAGAAAGGAATAGCATCTCTACCCACCAAAGAGCATATTTCAAAGACCTGAATGAAAAATCATGTAGTTGGTTATAGCTTTGCAACTATATATTTCTAATAAAAAATTGTATAGTTAATAGTAATTTAACTTTACAATTATAGGAAATATGGTAATAAAGGAAATTTTCCTGCTAATGTAAAGTACTTTAAATATAATGTTCATGGTAAAAAGAGACTTGCTAATTTATTTATAATGTTATTATTATTATTATTATTATTAGCACCGCGTCTTACTACCCGTTCGGGTTATACGCACTTACGCTAATATGTAATGGTAGGGTGATTGTGAGATGAAATGAAGGACCTACAGTTTAACGTGGAATCCGAACCACGGTGGAGACCTGGCATTCCTCACATTCACAAGATGTCTTGTCAGAGGTGAAGGAAGGGTTTGGTAATCAGATAAATCTTTGCCGGGACCTGGGATTGAACCCCGGCCGCCAGTATAGAAGTCTGACACCTTACCCCTAGACCACCAGGTCACCATTTATAATGTTAAACAGTGCTTGGATACGAAATTAAATCAAAATGTGGGGTTAGATCAAATCGATTTCTTTCTTTCTCTTTTTGCTTTACAATAAACTACGCTTACTTTTAGGGTTGGATATTTAATTTCAAGGTTTATTTGGAAGAACCTTATAGAAAAACCCCAGATACCAAGTTTTAGCCCGATCGGTAAAAATATTTTCGGCTCTAGGCCGAGATAACGACATACAAACAGATAATACGGTATCGAAAAAAACACTTTATCAGTTTCAAGGGGTCATGAAACGTCAACATTTATCAAATTATCGAATTAATTTTTTTTTCTGATCACTACACTTTTATCTAAGAGGAGTTGAGAAAAAAATCAACCTTTCAAAAATAATATATTTGTAAATAATCCTTATATTTGTAATATTAAAAATATTTTATTATTTGTTGTGAAAATATTCCTAGCTACCCAATTTTAACTAAATCTTAGAGGCCAATCCTGCTCATCCATAACACCCAAGCATAATAATTTGTACACATGTGTCCAGCCTGAACGGGTAGGAAAAGGCGGTGACAAAAAAAATAAAATAATTTATAACTTGAAAATAAACCATCACACGTATCGTATACGAGCTAATGTCTTTTACACGTGTAAGTCAAGACATTTAGGTTAAATGACATCTAAGAAGTAAAAGGTCTGCGCTTTCAAGTGTTACCTTCCCCCAACCCCCATCACCCTCTTCCCCTTCACGAGTTTTCATATTCTCACAGATACAGTCGCGCCCAGTAGCCGGAACGTTCTGAGATACGAAAGTTTTAAGTGATTTATTGAGCAACAAAATGACACAGGTGTACACCTTTCATATGTCAAGGATATCTAACGTTACGTTGTGGTGGTAGGTAGTGGGGGTAAAATTCGGATTTGGAGAAGAAAATAGGGGAGGGGGGCATTCGCGTTTAGGTTGGCTTGTTCCGTTCCAGACGATAAATAAGATGAAGAACACCTTTGAGTGAAACTAGCTTTTCATATATACACATATTACTTTGCGTAAGTAATGCCATTAATCCACCAACCATGGAATTTAGGGGTGGGGATGATATAACGATCCTATTTTCACTTTAAATTTATTTTTTTTTGTATCAGTTGAATAATTATTATAATTCGTTCTATAAGTCATAAAAAAAAAAGTTACCCTAATCATGTACCTGGGTGATTCTATGAAAAAAGGAAACATTAAGTCCCTTTCGATTAGTAATAATAAATGTTTATAATAAGCATGTGTTATTGACCATTTATAATCAATAACATTAATTGAAAATTTTAAAATTATCAGTTTTCTCAACTACGTGGTGTGTCCCAAATCTAACCTATTGGGAAACTTTTGTTTAAAATTATAGTCCACTTTGAAAGAAATCAAATATATAAATGTAGAGGCATACCAATAGTAATAGCTTGATAATTACACAAATAAATTTTATTTTTGTATTTATTTTAAGACTATAAAAAATATATAATCTATGTCCTCGAAATGTTATCTCAACTTGATGGAATAAGTAGTAGTTCATTTTACATCCAATAGAGTGACCTCTATGCAACAGTTGTGTGAGGAAAATGCAGATATTTCAGCCATTTTGTTTGTCTTGTAACATCGTAGTTGTTTGAATAGTTTTCATTGTGATTTTTTTTGAAAGAATAAGTATTGGCAGCGTATGCTCTTTACTTCTCAACACCATAGTTTTAATTTTGTTTTAATTATATGCATGTTTTAACTACTTGTAGTTGAGAAATGTTACTTATAAATTATTATAGATTTATCCACATAATCAAACTGATCTTGCCAAAACTTGGCCCAAGAACCTTGTTCAAACTAATATTTCTCAACTCCATGTCATGTTTTAAAAGGGAAAAAACCACAGAGTTGAAATAAAACCATGGAGTTTATAGTGATAATAATAATAATAAATGCAAAAGACCAGACATTTGTTAAACATCCCAAGTTTATATTAAAACATATTTTTTTAAATTTTAATGAAAGTTAGTCCTGGATTTATTTCATACTTAGGTTAGGGCCACCAAGTAATTTTTTAAATAGTGCAACAGTTTATTTGATAATGAATTTAAAATAAATATTTGAACACAGGTCTGCTTTGTGAATATTTGGTGTAGAGCTTTATTTTTAATATACCCTACGAGTATCACAAAATATCTCTAGAAAAAGGTTTTAAGTGAAATAATATAATTTTGTTTTATGTACTATGACTAAAAACAAAAAACTTACCAATAAAGAAAGACAATTGAGGTTAGAAAAGAAAAAAATACAAAGAAAGAAAACGCAGAGAAGCTATACGAAGTGATCCTTAAAAGTATTAAGAATTTAAAAGAAAATACATTTCTGAGCTTTCAGAGAAAGATTGTGGGAATCTTCAAACAAACATTACCAGATAAATAAACAAACAAGAACCACAGAAAAATTAAAGTATGTTAATTATCCTTCAGCAAGCATTTCAGTACTTCATTGTAACTCTAATGATGGAAATGGAATTAAAGAAGAACCAGAAAGTTCTGGCTTAAAATCATTGGAAATATCCAGTACCAATATTCAAAGAGCGAGAGGATGAAAAAAGGTTCACAAGGACAGAGCAAAAGCATACAGAACAATAAATAGGATGAAAAGCCAATTGATTAATATGACAAAAAAAATTTGGACGTTATAAAAAAGAGATACCAACGTTTAAAAGCGAAGAAAGAAACTATCAATCAAAACACCCCAAGAACTAAGTTCAGAAAATTGATAAAAAGATGCAATGTGTCAAGTGAGGTAAAAAAAATATTGCTTTTTAGTGAAGTGGTTGAAACAAAACTCTGTTCAAATTTCAAAAAAATGAAAGTTGACAAATCCAAACAAATATTTACTAAGTTGGTAACAGGCAAAATTTTGAAAAAACACAGGCTATTAAAACAGTCCCGTTCGTTCTTGACATATAAAAGTTTTTCTAGCTGTGAACGTATGAAAAACAACATTCATTATGAACGAAAATTGTATGTAAGATCTTGTATTCCTAAAAATGTTACTGATGATGTTCAAGATTTTCTTGAAAAAGATGAAAACAATAGAATGTTATCTGGAAAAAAGAACTCTTAACCAGAGGGAAAATAAAGAAACAAAAACGATGGCCAAATGATTCCATGAAGAGTTTGTATTTAAGATTTTTGGAGACTCACAGCTACAGAGCTAGTTATGCTTTGTTTCGCACACTTAGGCCATTTTGGGTTATTCCTCCAATAGTCGGCAACCGTGAGATATTTTATGTATTCTTCATGAAAATACAGAACTTTAATTTAAAAAAACTCAATTTTCTAGGTATTATTTTTACTAATAACACACAGGATATTTTCGAAGAAATATACTGCGAAAGGTACAGTGAGAAATGTTTGTTACGAACCTGTTTTTTTTATACAAAACCAAAGCGATCAATATTGCAGAATTTGATGGAGACAAAGAAGATATGTTTAAGAAATGGACATCAACAAGAGAAACCCGCATCACTCAACAAAACAAAGAAATGGTCTGCCAAATAAAAAAGAAAGTTTACATAAAATGTATACAGAAAGAAATGATTGATTCTTTTCTAAACAATTTGCCTAAGTTTATCCATCATTACTCTAATTTTGTTCACTAATATAAGAGCTTAGATGACTTGAAAGCAAATCTTAAAAGTACTGAGATATTTATACATGTTGACTTTTCAGAAAATTGGGTTTGTAAATATTCCAAAGAAGTACAGTAGCCTCATGGCTTCTTTGGTGCTGACTGACAGCTCACAGCTGACAGCTGACGGCTTTGAAGAGTTACCATACCAAATTATGTATCCCTACGCCAAGCTATATGATCTGCAAAAACACGTGTTTAGCAGCTGTCACTTCTGATGGTCAAAATTTAGGTATATTCCTGAATGTTGACTGTCAGAAGTCAGCTGTGAGCTGTCAGTCAGCACCAAAGAAGCCATGGGGCTACTGTACAATCTGTGTGCTTTGGTGCATCTAAGCAGAAAGTCACCCTGCACACAGGTGTTATATATTCCATTCACGGTAGGAGTTGACTTCTGAAAGGCCTTTTTCCCTACCATAAATATACTATTTAGTAGAAAATTGGTAGGAAAAAAGACCTTTCAGAGAGTAATTCCTACCCTGAATGGAATATATATTACTTATGTGGAATTTCCAACAACATAAAAATTGATTCATTTTGCAGTTTGTCTGACTCATTAAACCATGGGCCATCAGCAATTTGTGCACATCTTCATCCTGTAATTGAAAGTGCTCTAAGTTTTCATACTTTTTTTTTATCAGATAGCCCAGCAACACAAAACAGAAGTCAATGTTTTATTTATTTGCAACACATCTGGCAAATTTTAAAATCAAATGTCAAACTTTGACTTGGAACTACAGTGAAGCTAGCCACGGCAAAGGTGACCCAAATGTAATTGGTGGTGTCATTAGACGAACCACGGACAGACTTGTTGCTCAAGGTGAGGACATACCTAGTTGTACAGCACTGGTTGACAAATTTAAAAAAAAAACTCCTGTGTCAATATACACACAATAAAAATTGAAAACATTGAAGATGTCTTATGCCTGTGAAAGTTTTGCCATTTGTAGTCACCATGAAAGTACACCAAGCTACCTGGAACAGTTTATCACCAAAAATAATCAACTTTCGAACACTTAGCTGTTTCCACTGTACACCTGGCCTAAAGTGTAAACATTACAACCTGCGAGAACTAGATTTTTAAAGTTTGTAGAGTTTGCTTTGTCACAAGTTAATTCAGATGTAATAAAACTTATAATTTGAATCAAATGTATAAACTATTCATTTTAATACTATAATCATTAAAACACTTCATAGTAATTTCAAATAATACTTTTTGTATTAATTTATATTAATTATTTGCTAGTATTCTCATCTCCATGTTTGTTATTTCAACTCCATGGGAGGTGTAAAATCAAAATTTCAATATTCTATGAGGATTAAACTTTTCAACTCTGCTATTGTTTTCATATTAATTTATAATTTAAGATGTAATAGCAGTAATTTTTTCAATAAATTTCACTATCGTTTTTTTACATTCAATTCGAAACTCTTATTATTTACCATTTCTGTAAAATGACCCACCTATGAATTGCAGCAAAAGTTGATTTTAAATGTTCTGAATAATACAGTAAACTTTTTTTTTACGTTATTAAGGGTGTCACATTTGTTCAAATAATTGAAAATGGGAGGGTTGCGTGCCCACCTTGTCCCTCCCTCTAACGATGTCCGTAGAGATAGGGATCCGTTGGAAAGACATGACAAAGAAGTTCATTAAATGCGAGAAGGTTTTTGCCTTTATCTTTTTTACAATTTATTCTTCATCTCTCTCTCTCTCTCTCTCTCTCTCATACAACCAGTTCTCTTGAACAGCTTTTTTTTACTTTCTCATTTTTCTCAGGAGAAAGTTTAGTAAAATCGCGATTATTTTGTCCTTGATCTTACAATGAATCTTTATGTTTCATGTGCCCCCTCCTATCCCCCCCGAAACCCAAAAAATGAGTTTTACTATTTCTGTCTGCTCTTGGAGCTACAGCTGAAACTGTTTGATGGATTTTGTCCAAACTTGAAAATTAGGTCTTATAATATTTTTACTTTCTCGCTATCGTACAGGTAGAGAAATTATTGTGATCGTAAAAAATCGAACTCGAGATTTTGATGAATCTTGACGTTTCATGACCCTTTTAATCCGAAAAATTGGTTTTTGAATTTCCGTCTCTGTTTGTCTGTCTGTACCTCCAACTAGAGCCTAAACTATTTTACCTATCGGGCTAAAGCTTGGTATCTAGGGTTTTCATAGGGTTGTCCCGAGGCTTTTTGGAATTGGATGGTTAACCCTAAAATTAAGGATAGTTTACTGAAGGGCAAAAAGAGATAAAGTCAACTTTCCCAAAATCAGCTTTAAAAATTTTGATTAAATTTCATTTTTAAACATTTATAAATATTTCAAACAAAATGGCTACTCTCAATACTTCGGCAAAATGACTTTAAGGGCTCTGGTATGATGCGTAAATTCTAATTTTGTATCATATCTCCGAAACTATTTGAGAAATGAAATTACTTATCATTACAAATATGTTTATCTATTTTTAATACAAATATTTTAAACAAAGCATATTTTTATAAAACCAATAACTTTCAAGTTATACGCAAATATATATATTTTTTAACTTTTCGAACACTAAAGGTAAGGTATTGTGACCGTAAAAAAAACACTAACCTGAAATTTTGATGAACGTCGATGTCTCATGACCCCCCGAACCTTAAAAAGTGATCTTTGCAATGCCGTCTGTCTGTGTGTCTGTTTAAACTTAAAATTAAGAGTAGTTTAAAAAGGGCGAAAAGAGAAAAAATCAATTTTCTCAAAATCGGCTCAAACGATTTTAATTAAAATTCGTATCCAGGTATTGATTAAGATTATAAATAAACTTACTATTTTCAATTTTCCGTGATAATAAATTTAATGGTACTTTACAGAAGCTGAAATTTACGTATCTCCGCAGCGATTAGAGATGCTAAATAACTTATCATTGCAAAATTCTAGTACTATTAAAATTAAAAAACTTTTATGTTATGAAATATATTTTTATAAAACCAACAGTTTCTTATATATTGGCAAATATATTAATACCATTTTTTGAGCTTTAGTTGTAAAGATATACTACTAGAGTTTTAACGCAATAATTCTCCAATGTCATAGCGTAATTAAATATAGGTAGGTCTCTAAAAGTTTATGTTGTTTTTCTTTAAACCTCTTATGAGAAATGTCTGTACAACAATTATCTATCTCCTTCATTTTAGACTCAATAGTCAATATTTTATTTTTTATTGGTCAACATTTATCAATGAGGAATTTAATAGCAATGCGATGACATGAAGATGTGCAACACTTAATAAAATGTCAACAATTTTAACCGGAAGTCGTAATTTTAATACAAAGTTTTGACCTTTGTGGACCCAATTTTGATCTTTTTTTATCGGTCCAAACATACAATTGAGGACATTAATTCTTCAAAAATTAAATTATAAAATGGTTTGCTAGTGTATATTATTTTGATTCACTTATTTTATGAATTTTGAGTAAATATTTATATTTTTAAATAATAGAGCGAGAAAGTACGTGTGAAGATTATTTTAATTTGATTCTAAACTCAAATTATGGGAAGTTTACTGTCAAATGATTTTTGAAATGTCAAAATTTTTCGAAATGGTTTTAAAGTTTTTGTTCAAAGTATGTATCTAAGAATTGTGTATTGTACATAATAAATAATAATAAGATTTATGGTTTTTTTTTTCGGATCTAACTTTACATATAAGCCGACACTTATCTTTCCTCCATTTTTATAGCTAGCAATCCCGCATGGTGTTGCCCGTGACCCACTGTGGTATTATAATTATATAACCCCCTACCCCACCCCCCAGCCACGGTGCCCGATTTCAAATGGAAACTGAAACGTAATTCTAAAGCAGATTTTAAAATATTTTCTCCAAAATGTTGTTAAAAATAGCCTAATTAAAAAGCTAAATAAAAATTTAAAAATCTGGCTTTGAGATTCATTCGGACCCCCTTCCGTTCACCTAAGTTAAAAAAAATTCAGATTTCTGCTTCCCTTAGATTTGACTAGGCATCGCGCACACACAGACAAGCACTTCCTTTTATTATTATAATCCCAAGTTCGACTAAGCAAGTACTTGTTTTGTTTCTTCTAATCTCTTCTATTCTTTTCATTCCTCTTCTTCTTATCGCCCTTTCCCGATGTGACATCGACTCTAAACAGGAGGGTTATTGTTGCGATCCTCTATTATCAGCAAGGAAAACCTATCAAAGTGTCCGGAGATTCTATCGGACCGTCTTTACACTACTCTTTAGCCTCAGAGCTTCTTTGTGTGAGTAACAAGAGTCTGGTAAAGACGGAGGACAATAGACCGTTCAAACCAAAAGAGATATTTTCGAATAACGAAGGGTGGGGGTGGAGGGAGTGGCTATTCAATGTAAGTACTAGATCTAAGGAATCTGTGTGATCCTTCTCGAACAGCTAAAAGATTTAAAAGGAAAAAAAAACCACTTCAAGTGTTATGTGATGTCCGGGCCGGGCGTTTGGAGGGGGAAGGAGACTGGTGGATGATTTCTGACCTTATCAGATACGAAGTAAAATACATTCAAGATAATTGGCTCTCATGGGGTTGTGTCTGGTTTTAACAGGGAGGAACAGTTTGGAGGAATACGTAAACCTTACAATGCATCCATCGTATTTAATAAAATAAACCCAGTTTCAATGGTCACATTGTCGCATGGTCTAAGGAGGTCGCCAAAGTGTCTCTCTCTTGTTGGCTCTCAATACTGTACCGACAATATTAGGATTGAATACTTAATAATATGTTATTTTTCTTTTGGCGTCCGGGTGTTTCAGCGGCGATGAGAGAAAGAGCAATCCCGAACTACAGTAGCCTCATGGCTCTTTTGGTGCTGACTGACAGCTGACGGCTTTGAAAAGTTACCAGACCAAATTAGGTATCCCTACGCCGAACCACATGATATGAAAAAACATGTGTTTAGCAGCTGTCACGCCTTACAATCATAATTTAGGCATATGCCTAAAGGTTGACTGTCAGCTGTCAGCTGTCAGTCAGCACCAAAGAAGCCACGGGGCTACTTTATGTTTGAACGCACCCGAATATTACTACTCCTCTTGTCTACTAGAGTATTTATTTGCCGGTTCAAGATAAATTTGTATAAACACGTAATTTTTTCTTCACGTCTAAAACGTATACAACATTTAAAAATACGTATTTATTTATTATTTAATTTCTTAAATATAAATCTTTATTTGTAATTTGTTCTCTTCAAAAAATTGTTTACTTTTCATGAGCCGGTGGGTCGCAAAAAATTGTATGGTGGGCTGCAGGTGGCCCGTGAGCGGCGGGCTCTAATATACTGGACTTCCGATGATGGGGAGATAGAGGCTTGAATCCCGGGAAAATGTACTGAGGGTGTTTTTGTTTTGTTTTTTCTAAATGGATACACCACTTTCCATCCACACAAATGTGAATCAATTCCTCTACATTCAACCTTTCTCTTCCCTAACATATCTGCGTGATAAGTACATATGCGCGCAGCCTGGACGGCTAGTAAGACACACTGCAAAAAAAAATAAAAATAATAATAAAATGTTTTCTTAACAAAATTTAAACACTTTTATTTTTAGAAATAATTCTTTACTGTCCGATACCTTAGCTCGATTTCTAACGTGTCTGCCCTCTGAGCCTGTGAGCGATTTCATTTCCAGGTGGGGACGAATTTTTTATTATTGGTGAAATATTTGGACACAGAATCCAGTTCGTTCGCCTGTATGTAGATTTTAGACTAGCTATTAGCCGCTCTGTGGGCCCAGAGCTTAATTTACCAACCCCTGGTGACCGATGGGATGATTCCTCTTAGGGGACAACTACGATACCAACCGGGAATCAAGCCTGGGACTTCCAGGATAGTATCCAGGTGCACTGACCACTACACCACGGTGTCGGCTAGAAAAGTATAGACCTACGAAAGTTACAGTGGAAAAAGTCCAGTTTTAACTCAAATTGACACGTGGTGTTAATACAAATAATATAAATTGGTGTTAAAATAAAGTGTATTTTTTTTAACACCACGTCTTGCTATCTATTCGGGTTGTATATGCTAACTACGTTAATATGTTAGGGACAGAAAGGGATCGTTTTAAAGGTAATATACCCGTATTTGCATGGAATGAGATTTGTAAATAATCTAGGATAAAACACCTTCAATAGACCCGACCGGGATTCGATTCTCAATCTCCCCGTCATGAGTGGTCCAGTCCAACACGAGAGTGAGGCCTTAGACCATTCCACCACAGAAGCTGGTATATTATGGTTAAAAGTGGTGTCATATTTAAATTAATTTTACAATATAGTATATGCTTGCCGATGGGGTTATAGGGTTGGAAATATAATAGTTGTTGTCTATGGAAAATGAGTAATGGGACTTTCCCCCATTTTTCGCGTCTACCTTTAATTTATTTATACACATTTTTAATTAGAATCTTGTTTAGAATTCTAATACCGTTTAATGGTGGCGCAAATCGACAAAGAGAAAGTATATAGGTGAACTACATTGCAAATCGCGTGTGTGTAAACTACCCTTAAGACAATTGGCCAGGATTAGAACCCTGACCTCTCTGCCAATATATGACAAGAGTTTTTGGTTATTATGACGTGTTTAATTAATTATTATGTTGCTGTTTATCAGCAAAGTCTTGTGGCCATAAAGTTTGTTTGAAATTTTGTAACAATTATAATTCTACATATTAAATTAAATATTTTGTCATAGTGCTAAAAAAAAAAGAAAATTTGACAAATTTTCGCCGTAGTCAAATATTGGTTTAATCTTCCTTAAACCACCCATAGTCACAAATATTTCTCTAATAATCTTCAAATTGAGACTAAGGGATATTGTAGAACTGATATTTTATTAGTCTCCAGTAACACACATACACGCACGCAAGGACATAAACACAATCCCTCCTTCTTTTCATTAAATTGATTATCCATAAAGTTTTCCATTTGTTCTTTTCCCCCCTTCTTCTTAGAGCAAGTTAGTAATTGAGGAGAATCTATGCGTTTCAAAACGCGCTACACCACATAAGAAGGAACCTTAACGCCAGGTGTAGAATATCACAACTAATTATTCTATAGAATAAAATGTTTTATATTAGTTATTATTAAACTGTTGTTTAGTGATAAAATATATTTGAAATATGACGTAAAAATAGATTACAAGATACTATATAAGTTTTGCACGGCGTAAATAATTGATATTAGAATTATGTAGATTTACTGGAGATAATGTTCTTTATGTTGTCACGGCATCGTTTAACAAGCGCATTGATCCATTGCGATACCAAGCTTTACCAACATCCCAGGGGAGATTAAATGTAGCAAAAAAGTAAAATAAAAAAAAGATTGAGGGGAGGGGACCAAATGAATGGTAATGTATGCAGTATAATTAACTTTAGTAGTCTAATGGGGCAATTGAAATGTAGAGTGGGATTCTCTTAGATTATTTATTCCTGTTGAACATATGCTATTATTCTCGTTTTTTTAAAGTGGTTAAAATACTATTTCTCAAGTGATAAAATACTTTAATGATGTAAAGAGGACCTGTTATAATATTATGTAATCATATTCAGGTAGTGTACATCAATACATATTAATTTTGTGTATGTATACGTGGGTTTCATTTAATATATCAGGTGACCTGGCGGTCTAGGGGTAAGGTGCCAGACTTCTGTGCTGGCGGCCGGGGTTCAATCCTCGGTCCCGGCACATATTTATCTGATTACCAAACCCTTACTTCACCTCTGACAAGACCTCTTGTGAATGTGGGGAATGCCAGGCCTCCACCGTGGTTCGGATACCACGTTAAACAGTAGGACCTCCATTTCATCTCACAATCACCCTATCATTACACATTAGCGTAAGTGCGTACAACCCGAACGGGTAGTAAGACGCGGTGCTAATAAAAATAATAATTTAATACATCCTAATAGTTAAATATATCTCAAGTTCCTTATGTTACGCGCTGAATTTTACTTCTAACGAACAGAACAAGCTAAACACCCCGAACTAGCTCGAACAAATGATACGTCCGAATACTCTGAGAATTGGAACCGTTAGCTGGTGCTCAACTTGTTCGCGCCAATTTTGCCACAAACAGGACAACTGAAGCTCAGTCTCAAAATGGATTTGATAGTGGCAGCAGATTCTTTCTTTGTGACGTGTGCATTGACTAAAAAGAATAAAAAAGATAGACAGGACAATGTGGATAAGGTGGCTGTTTTGTAGGTGGCAAAATACAGAACTTTTAAGGGGACTGAACGAAGGACATTTCCGAAATTTCACCCGAATGTCATCTCAAGACTTTGATATTTTGGTTAACCTTGTCGGCCATAAAATGGCGAAGAAGGACACAAAGTTCCGTTAATTAATACCAGTGGAAGACGTTAGGTTTTTTTAGCAACTGAGGACTAATTTGCAAGCTCGCAGTATCTGGTCAAGATTTCAAAACAACTTATTTGTGTTATAGTTATGGAAACTTGTGTAACATTCAACTAAGCACTCAAACATTGCATCACACGCATCGTGTTTATTTTAATTTTATTGTAATAAAAGTCAATTTTGAGGGTTCCACAGCACCGGGTGTTTGTCATAGATATCAATTAAATTAAAACATTCTTCTGCGGCCCATTCCATCTAAGCAAACACTCAGAACTGTCAGAACAGGTGCGAAAACACGTATTCACTGAGCACAGGCGAACAACTTACTTTGAGCATTCCCTAAAATCCGACAATTGTTCGATAGGGTTCGGCTTGTTTGGTTCCGTTCGGCGCGTGTTCTTGGACAGGTATTCACTAGATCATTTTACTCCAAACGAACAGAACGAACCGAACGCGTATGAACGAATGCTCAAGTTAATACGCACCTTTAGACTAGACTGCTGGTAAGGGTGATATAAAGGTTCGAATCTCGGTCAGGTGTACTGAGGATGGTTTCCAAAAATGTTTTCCATTCTATCTCTACGCAAATATCGGATATAATTCATCTAAATATAACCGTTTTAATCACTAAGACCAATAGCGTGATTAGTACGTATGCGAATAACCCGAACAGTAGTAAGACACGGTGCTGATAATAATAATAATTCAAATAAGTTACTACACAGTCCATACATAGACCAACAAACAAGGAGCTGTGCGCTTCACAGTGCCAGTGACGTGGTATTTGCCTGTTGGGCGCATGCGCACATTGGAGGGGGTGGGAGGAAGGCGGGACTGTCAGGTAGAGAGAGCACTGTTACTCTCGCAGTGCCAGCTCTGGCGTGATGGTAGAAGGAAGTTTCTTTTTACTCAGCGTGTGTTGTGCTTAAAAACCATGTACCATATTCTTTAATGTGATAAAGTGTATAAGAGTGTAGAATTAAATTATTATTCTTCTTCCAGCTTTTCTATTTGATTAATTTTTTTCAGTTCTTTTATTAAACAGAAAGACTAAATGCGCTTTCAGTACTGTCAATGGAGAAAAATTTCCTCAATTGTCATCCAGAGATCAAGGAGAAAATTATTGAACTTTTTGCGCAAAACAAGAAGAATGGAATTTATTTTTAAATGAATAGATCATGCTTGAACTGTAACAATTTAAGTTAGAGTAAGTAAATAAAATTCTTATTTTGTTAAGATTTTATCAAGTTCCTGAATAAATTTTCTTTTTATACATGTTTTTTTTTTCCTTTCACACACTTTTAAAACAAAGGCTAAATATTTTCTGGAGCAGCACCCTCATTAATTTTAGTTACGACCCGCCATTGGTGCGGAGTAGACTAAACTAGGTATGTAAACTACTGTTGTGGCAAATTGTGTTCATGATTCCCGTTCAGTGATCACGAACAGGAAACTGTACGAGAATCACGAACGTACGAATGTGAATGTAGGTGCTTTGTCAGGAAAGGGTATAGTAAGACGGGGGAACCTCCCAAGTAATCACGTACGTTTATAGTCGCCATCAATCCCGAAAGTGTATTTGGGTCTTTAAGAGTTCAAACAGTAGAAAATAGTGCAGTGTGTTTGTTGCGGGGTGGTGGGGTGGAGGGGGAGGGGGGGCTGCTTTGTGCGGCTGCGCGACGAGAGCATCCCTGCCGCGCGAGTGGTCGCCTAACTTGGAAGCGTCAGTTTTTAAATTGAATGGGCCCGTTTTCTCAGCTGATCACACTACTAAGGACGGCGACAAGACTGACGTTTTGGTTGCTGCGTCACAAACGCTACGACCACCAGGTCTCTGGTGTATTGCATTGTTTCATATTAGAGGTGTCAGACCAGTGACACGGATGCCACGACAGATTTGAAAACTTTGATGTGAGCGTTTCTTGGGCGTAGTGTGACCCTTTTCATCTGAAACAATGCAGTACACTAGAGCGAACTAGTCGCGATATTTCTGTCGCAGAAACCAAAACGTCAGTCTTTCACCGGCCTTAGTTCTTATAGAGTTACTTGAGTCTAAAGATTCTTATTTGTAAACAGAATGTCGTTTACACGAGCTGAGACAATGGTGAGTAAATACATATTGTCAATAATGGTTTATGGGAAGAATATTTAGAGAATGTGAATTAAATGTATTAAACTCTTCTTGTGATGGCTTAAAACATTTTAGCCTATTACACCTATTTGTATAGAAATTAATCTCATTTAAATTTAATACTCAGAAGCTCTGCCCACTTTAATAAAAGAATACCAATATTTATTCCATTTTAGATTGTGGACAGTTATTTTCATTAAATAACTACAAAAATTAAAATTGAATTTGTCAAGAATTAATATCTGGACACGAAAATCAAACGCCTATTCAAGTGATCATTTGTCACCTAATTTAATTGTTTTCCTGTACCAGGAATTATCTAATTGTCTATCTGTATTTCTACATACCTATTTACTATTTTGAGCATTCAACGTTCTGTTATATCATTAATATAGCGCCGTAGTTCACAGCACACACCTACATAACATGAATGCATTACAGTACTGTCTACTTCATTTCTAGGCCATGAAGCGTCTCTTTCCTGATTTACCCTTAGTACTCGTGCTACGATGCTGATTGGTAACTGATCCATCCAACTGGTATAGTCACTTTATATGACTCTGTAAAATTACTTGTGTTGGAACCTACGTAGATCGTTTCTAATGGTACTGTGTTCAAGAAATTATAGTAAATATTCATTGAACGGTTTGGTTTTGGAATATATGTTTATTATACGAAAAACAGTGATAAAATGGTCCGTAGTGTTGAAATTAATACATACTATTTATTTTCTTCTTCTTCTTCTTCTTCTTATTATTATTATTAGCACCACGTCTTACTACCCGTTCGGGTTATACGCTTTAAGTACTAATTACGCTAATTGATTGGGAATTGGAAAGGTTAGAGGAAGTGAAACCGCATTTGCGTGGTGGGAGAGTGGAAAACCATCTAAGAAAAACAAACCCCAGTCCACCCGACCGAGATTCGAAACTCGATCTCCCCGCCCTCAGAAGTCGAGCTCAACACGACTAGCGCGTTAGCCAACTACGCCACCGAGGCGGGTCATATTATTTATCATGTTGTATTTATAATGCATGTATGACGAATGAACGTGATTTACACTCATCTAAATTGGAGGTGTAAGTGAACGTAGCCGACAAAGGGCTAGTGAAAGAATGACCGAATGATCCACGCTAATAGCAATGTGCTGACTTCTTATCTTTCACGCCAAACGTAAGCGATCTTCCGATTACGGAGAAGAAATCGATGTTATTGGAATAGAGAGTACCAGTAATGTGTGGATGTGTGTGCGAGGCAAGGCGCATTTGCACGCCTCCGTTGAGAATCTTGATTGGTGACGAAGTACTGTGACGTAGCGAACCGGAATGAAAGCTAATTCGTTCTTTCACCCTCTTTCTTTGTTTGAGAGTAACATGTCACATTGATTATATATCTACATACGTAACAATTTAAATTTAATTTTGTATAGGTATTGAGGGAAATCTAGCATAAGTTTTTTTTAAAACAAAATTAAAACGAGAGTCAGCAATTACTTATACGAAATCTCTCTCCTTAAACCTTTGACAAAGGCATCAATCTCTCTTCGACTGGGTTAAGGTTCGAAAATCGTCTGAGTGAACTGATTTAAAAAATATATAAATGGTTTTCCACATTATATAAAGGTGACCTGGCGGTCTAGGGGTAAGGTGTCGGGCTTCTGTGCTGGCGGCCGGGGTTCAATCCTCGGTCCCGGTACAGATTTATCTGATTACCAAACTCTTCCTTCACCTCTGACAAGACATCTTGTGAATGTGGGGAATTCCAGGCCTCCACCATGGTTCGGATTCCACGTTAAACTGTAGGTCCTTCATTTCATCTGACAATCACCCTACCATTACACATTAGCGTAAGTGCGTATAACCCGAACGGGTAATAAGACGCGGTGCTAATAATAATAACACATTATATACACGAAAATGAAGTCATATATAAATGGGCTAGGATTATAAAGGTTTGAAAAAAATATTAAGGATAGCACCCTTATATCCGTGAGCATATTCGATATTTTAAGGAGTTTAAATAATATAGATTTTTTTTATTAGAATGAGAATTTATTTCAGAGCTCTTATACTGATTGGTTATTGGTGGTTTTGTTCCTGCTCCTATTATAATTACAGGACAAACTCAATTGAATGTATGCATGCCATTATAAGTGAACTGTAAAATAAAATGCTACTATTTAGTTATTATTTATATTCCCTCTAATGTTAATCATTTTCTAGTAAGACTCGGTTTAGAATTCAAGATTTTGAACTCATGGGTAGAATATTCAAGATTCGGGAATAATGGGTAGAAAGTAGATTCCGATTCGTAAAATAGTAAATTCGACCCAATTAGTCTTAACCTATATATACGTGTAATCTTATAAATTTTATTATTAATGTTTCATTTGAAATCCATGATAATTTTAACAGACAACTAACATTATATATATGAACGACTAGCGCGTTAGCCAACTACGCCACCGAGCACTTCTAATAAAATAGAAAACATACACACATCATTTTAAATACAGTAACAAGACACACCCGCTTCAGTGGACTAGACTTTCGAAAACGAGGATATTGGGGTTCAATCTCGGTCGGGTGCACTGAGAGTGGTTATTCCTAAATGGTTTTCCACGAATATGCGAATGTATCTACTCTAATTTAATCCTTCCTAATCCCTAGCCCATTAACATAATTAGTACATATGCGTATAACCTGTACAGTGTACAGGTACAGTAGCTCCCAGGCTTCTTTGGTGCTGACTGACAGCTCACTGTTGACTTCTGACAGTCAACATTTTGGTATATACCTAAATTTTGACTGTCAGAAGTGACAGCTGCTAAACACATGTTTTTTGAAAATCATATGGTTCAGCGTAGGGATATATAATACGGTCTGGTGACTTTTCAAAATCTTAAGCTGTCAATCAGCACCAAACAAACCATGGGGCTACTGTAGTAAGACTTGGCGCTAAAAAAAATATTAAAATTAACAAGACAGTTTGGGTGACCTGGCGGTCTAGGGGTAAGGTGTCCGACTTCTGTGCTGGGGGTCCGGGGTTCAATCCTCGGTCCCGGCACAGATTTATCTGATTACCAAACCCTTCCTTCACCTCTGACAAGACATCTTGTGAATGTGGGGAATGCCAGGCCTCCACCATGGTTCGGATTCCACGTTAAACTCTAGGTCCTCCATTTCGTCTCACAATCACCCTACCATTACACATTAGCGTAAGTACGTATAACCCGAACGGGTAGTAAGACGCGGTGCTAATAATAATAATAATAAAACATGACAGTTTCATAGTTAAAAAAATCACAAATTTGTGAACCTCATATTGCATTACTTTTTAGAGTTTTCAGAGGGGAAAAAATCAGGGGATTGTTTGATTATATACAGGATTTACCTAACTTGTATGACCCCCTTAAATGGTGGATAGGAGAAACAGAAACAATTAAAAATCATAATATAGACATGTGTCCTATTAGACCTTGGATCCTGAGCTATAGTCTTGTTTGCATTCCAGTAATGTGGAGCTGTGAAAGTGGTCAAAATGGCCCCATTCAGTTTGTATGCAAGATTTTAATCGTCGTGCCATTGAATGCCGTACTTTAAAACAAACCCAGCTATATATCAGATTCATTGGCAGCCTTCTTGTATGCGTTGACTAAGTATATCAATGCTGGCAATGGATGTCGAGTAAAAAAAAAATGGTTTCAAGTGGCCCCACAAATAAAAATATAATTGGTTTAAGTCTGGGGAACGCACAGGAGAGCCAGTAATTCATGCACGATCTATCCATTTGTTAGAAAATCGTTCGTTCAAGAAAACATATCTGTCTGTAGCTCCTAAATAAGGTCAAATAGGACGAGCTTTTTTTAAAAATAGATTTGTGTCTCCAGACCGTTGAAGGGAGTCCCCTATGGTACGGTAAATCATGTATTGTAAACTAATTATTTAAGTTAACATTAGAATCAAAAATACAACGTGAAAACAAAAAAATAATATTCTGTAAAGTCTTTAGGGAATGCCAGGCCTCCACCGTGGTTCGGATTCCACGTTAAACTGTAGGTCCTCCATTTCATCTCACAATCACCCTACCATTACACATTAGCGTAAGTGCATATAACCCGAATGGGTAGTAAGACGGTGTGCTAATAATAATAATAATAATAATAATAATAATAATAATGTAAAGTGTTTAGTGTATTTACCTCTATTTTAAATTTATTTACCTAAAATATTTTTGAATAATCTATAAGTGAGACATAGATAAATATTTCAAGGTAAATTAAAATGTTAATGATTACCATAGCTGTTCTTGAAAAAGAATTTAAATCTATATTACAATTTTTCTATTTCTTTTTCGTGTTGTAAAAAAAACACGCTGTATAAGATAAGGGCTGTCGTTTAACGCCATAACGAGACCAACAGGAAATTAAGGCGGAAAACAAGAACGGAACTCCCTCGTTCTACAGGCTCCTAACGTCCTTAAAACGTTTAGTAGATCCCCTTATTGTGAGGGGTAACGCCAAGAGGTAATCATGACAGGTGGGCTGCTGGCACCCTGTTTTTTTGGGGAAGAGGGTAATGTGTTGTTGCCTTGATGTTAGGCCTAATGGTTTCATCACATCATGCTCTTATCAGATGCTTATAGTACTCGCCACAGTTAATGGACTTTCAAAGAGGGTGAATCAGAGGCATGTACGCTTCTCAGAGCCATACCGTGAGTTCAAAATTTGGGCTGCTCAATACAATATCCTTTCCCCCATCCCGTAACCCTTTTCAAAAGAAGTAGGCCTACTATTTTTTGGTAGTGACAGCTTCTATAGCACTGCGTCTTACAGACCGTTTGGGTTGTTTGCATTTGTTAAAACTATTCTAAAGTGTTAGGGATAGGGAAGGTTGAATTTAGAGGGAATGTACCCATATTTTCGTGGAGGGAGAGCAGAAAACACATTTAGTAGAAACCACCCTCACTACAGACGACCAGGATTTGAACCATGATCTCCTTGTCATCGGCCATTTAGATCATTACAATATAAATTTGAGGTGCTAAGAGTCCAAATCACAGCCAATTAAACAGGAAATTGATTACACTTGAACTAGAAAACCAAATGAAGTGTTAAAATAAATATTAGTAACAAGGAGACACTATTCTTGTGTTTAAATACATTTTTTTCCCCAAGAATCTTATCTCAAGCCAAGGGTTGATCAGAACTGAGACGCTGGCACCTAGGCTCACTAGGCAGCGTGTCTTCCTACAGAGCTAAGGGTTTCGGGTTGGATTCCCGGCTTGACCTAAAAACATATAATTGATGAAATGTGGGTTTCCCCTTTAACATTGACGAATTAACGGCTGGTCCGGGTGTTATGTTTTTTTCTATATTTAGGCTAATATATAGGTCATGTGCTAGTACATTCTGTCAGCCAGAGGGTGCACGTTAAATACTATATATATATATATTGTATTTAACGTGCTGACAGAATGTACTAGCACACACACACACACATACACACACACACACACACACACATATATATATATATAAAACCTGAGATTGCACCTAGATAGTTAAGAAACCCCCCTATGTTTATAACCTGAACCGTTAGTAAAACGTGGCGCTAAAATAAATTATACGGTGCCCCGCATAGACTTTCACCCTCCTTTATCTTAAAATAGATATTTACAAAAATCTCATAAGATTAATTAAATTAAATAATAGTTATACATTATTGAAGAAACATTACACCAAATATCATAAATTAAATAATATACACTCTTACTTGCTTAATCTATGGCATTAGGAACTAGGAACACTATTATAGAATAATTGAGCAAAGAGAAACATTTTTGTACACCAAAGAACATAAGAATCAAATTAATTATTTTCAAAGACCTGAATTAAAAAGTATATATATATTGGCTTATACCCGAGGCATTATTTGTTATATAAAAGTATATTTCAAATAAAATATTTTTATCTTTAATAGTACTACAACTTTATAAAGATAAGCTATTTTGTATCTCAAATGGTTTTGGAGAATCTATCAAAATCAGTAGTCTTGCCTTAGTCTTAGTAATCACGAAAGAATAAGAATAGCCATTTTGTTTATAACAATAAAATATAATGTCTAGATATAACATTTAATCAAAATTTGTAATAGCGAATTTAGAACATATGTTTTTCTCTTTTTGCCATTTAGTAAACTACCCTTAATTTTAGGGTTAGATATCTAATTCCAAAAACCCTAGGGAGGAACTTATGAAAACCCCAGATACCAAGTTTTTGTCCAATCGTTTAAGTATTTTTGGCTATATCCCGAAAACAACGTTTTTGGTATTAAGGGGTCATGAAACGTCAACATTTATCAAAATCTCCAGGTCGATATTTTTGACAATCACTCTCCGAGTTGATGAGAAAAAGTAAGAATAGAATCCCTTGTACGTCATAATTATGATTTCACAACACCTTAGGAATTAGTAACTTTGACCAAATTGGTATGCGAAATGGCAAAACTACAAGAGATGGTCAGTTGGTTTATTGAGAACGGTTTGGAGTTGATGATAAAGTAAAATAATTGTTTATTATTATTATTATCACCGCGTCTTACTACCCGTTCGGGTTATACGCACTTACGCTAATGTGTAATGGTAGGGTGATTGTGAGACGAAATGGAGGACCTACAGTTTAACGTGGAATCCGGACCACGGTGGAGGCCTGGCATTCCCCACATTCACAAGATGTCTTGTCAGATGTTAAGGAAGGGTTTGGTAATCAGATAAATCTTTGCCGCTACCGAGGATTGAACCCCAGCCGCCAGCACAGAAGTCTGACACCTTACCCCTAGGCTGCCAGGTCACCGACCAAAATATAATTGTTATAATTGTTACAAAAGAAGGGTATGAGCAAGAAAAAAGGGGGGTAAATTACAATTTTAAATTAAATAGATTAAGTACTGCCATCTGTTATAGAATCGTGAAACCTTTCTAAAGCACATTAGATTATGGATAAAAGAGGTTTCTGTAATATCTTAATTAATTGAAAAATAATATTGCCGGGATCAGTATGAGGTATTTGTCCTGGAAAATGTGTGTAGTGTGAGGTTTCCCCCCTTTCCCCTGAACCCTTTTATTAATATATATATTTTACCATGTCGTATTACCCGTTCGGGCTATACGCTTAAATACTAGTTAAGCTAATGGTTTTTAGGATTAAGAAGGCTATATTTAGGTGAAGTGTATCCGCACTTGCATTAAGAGATAGTGGAAAATCATTTTTGAAAAACCACACTCAGTATCTCCAACCGAGATTAGAACCTCAATCTCCCCATAATTTGCAATCTAGTATAATACGAGAGTAGCACCTTAGACCATGCACCCACTGAAGTGGATTTTAAAGTATGGATTTAGCTCACTAATTATTGATGGAAAAGTTAATATAATGTTCATCTTTTGGAGTGTCATGCCTTAATTTTCTACAATCTAAAATTGTAGACAAACTATATTCTGATACTAAAAGAAAACTTTTTTCTAAAGTTTGTGTTACGTAAAACCTTTTGAGATGGTGATATTTTTTTTTCCTTTTCCAAGCATAACACTTTCACTTATTTTCCATTTTCTCATTATTCCCCCCTAGCTTTACTCAGTCCTATTAACATTAAATATGAAAAATACCGGGCTATAAATGTGCCCCAACAAAAGTGGGGCTGGGTAAAAGCTCGCAAACGTTTTACACTAAGCTGAACGGGACTACTTGGGGACTTAAAAACAATTTTCTCCACCCCTTTCTTTTTTGGGCTTACAAGGCCTCCTTCAGAAACCTCTCCATATTTTGAAAGGAGTAGTGGCATAAATTATGCAGGCAAGGCATTCACAAAGAATCACTAAACATTTAATGTCAATTAAAGCTATTTTTGAAACGTACAAGAAAGTTTATCTAAGAGAGTGAACCATTTAATTAAAATACGTCTTCATAAAATATTTTACTTTGTTTGAATTCTTGGATTGGATGACAAGATCTTGAGTGTCCTAAACATTTTAAAAGCATTTTATACCTTATACCATTTTCAAGTAATTAATTAGTTTTCAGAAATAACACCACATTTAGCAATATTTATTAAATTAGTCAATATAAGATACTATATCAAAATAATTTAAGTATTTTAATACACTTTATATATTTGTGAAAAATATCTTTCCTATACAAAATAATTTTATAAAATATCATTTAAGGTATTTAGCGTGCACTTTATGAATCAACTGATTATTTCAGGACAGGCCTTATAAACAAACTTAAATCTAGATCAGACACAGCACTCAATACTCAGTCGTTAATTCATCTCTGTAAAGAGGGGAAAACCACGTTTCAGCAATGATAAATGTCTCGTCCATGGCAGGATTCGAACCCGAAACCCATAGCTTATTAGGTAAACATGCTGCCTTCTTAGCTAAGGTGTTGGACAAAGTGCGAATTGAGATTAATATCAAATTATCTTCCAAAATTTAAATGTTCCTTTTAAATATAAATTGAATATTAAGAATCAGAAATTAAATTTGCCCTAGTTCTACTGCGTACTTTTTGCCAGTTTTAATAATTTAAAAAAATTAAACATTTAATATTTATTGACTCTCCTATTTTAATATTAGGATCTATATTAAATTTTTTAAATATGGTAGCAGATTTTGAACCTAGGGGAGTTTTAGATGTATGATAAAAGTTCGTGGTTTAAAACCATATTCATTTTAGAATAACTAACCTCCATTGTGGCATTTTCTGAAACCAGCTACATCTTCTGGATGAAAAAAATCATATACATTTTGCTATAGTACAAATCATGATGAACGAGTAAAACTTGGTAAACATCTTATAAAAAATAACTTTTTTCCCCTTATTAAAAAGCTACTTTTTTTTTCTCTCGCAACGTCTTATTCATAATGGAAGCGAGAGTTTGCCTAGAATTCAGCCCAGCTTAAATTACTGCTACAAACCAACCTCCCATTTTCCCTTTCCACCCCCACACCCCCGTCCAACCCAAAACCCCACCTCCAAATCCTAATAAACAATTAGCAAGTCGCCGTCTTAACAGAACAGCAACTTTAGGCTTCTAGAGCCATTCGCTGGAGGATGGCAAGGAAGGGCAAGGGGGAGGAATGGTGGAGGTTTGGGGGGAGAGGAGCGGGTACGAAGAAGAAACAATTTAGCCGCTGCCATCTTAGGGCAAGAATTAACAGTAATCATGTAATCATGCCGGAGATATTATTTTTAATTCATGTTTTCTAAGAAATTTGGTATTTTATCGTTTCGAATATGTAGACTAAATGAAGAATGATAGTTATTTCATTTTATCGTGCGTAGATTTTCGTTCGACTTGTGAAAAAATATGTTATTTTAATTTGTACACCCCCCTCACACGTCTTCTTACCCTTTCGAACTATCAGATTTTTTTTTACCTATATCTTACTCATCAGTCCAGGCTATTCTCTTATCTATACTGATAGAGTAGTTACATGGAAAGTGGAATTAAGAAGAAATATGTCCGTATTTGTGGAGAGAAAAGAGCGTGTAAGGCCATTTAGAAATTAGAATAAACCTCAGTACACCCGACTGAGATAAGAACTCCGACCTCATCGTCACTGGTAGGCCAGACAATACTGTACTGACTTCTCTCTTAGCGTGTCCTGTTATTTAAATTAATTTAAAACTCTATGATACATTAATATATATGATACCTGGACACGGGAATCGAACGTCAGACCCATGTCCAGGTGCAAGTTTTAAATTTACAAATTAATGCTAATTGATAATTTTCCCTCGTCTAGGCTTTGCTTTTCATGTACAGGCGTTAACTTTCTTTTCAATATACACATGACCTAGAGATGCATCACATAAGCGTCTATCTCTTATCTTGATCTTATCCCCACAACTCTTTGAAATAAGAAATAACTTCTCATTAAATTTTTATTACTATTAAAAATAAAGATAAATATTATTTGACAATTTTTTTATATAAAAGAGATAGTTTCCAAGTTACAAGTAGATACTCATCTATTATTTGATTGCATGTCCAACTGGCCTCGTGTGTAGTGGACCAGTGCACCTGTCTAGGAATCTAAGTGTCCGGGTTCGATTCTCGGCTGATATGATGGATATTTTTCTCTTAAGGGGAATTATCCCAAGTGTTAGCTGTGGTTGGTAGATTAAAGTTAAGTTTAAGACTCCTACTGGCCCACATCTCTGTATCAAATATCATCACATCATCTCATTGCGCGTACGTGTACAGTAGCCCCATGGCTTCTTTGGTGCTAACTGACAGCTCACAGCTGACTTCTAACAGTCAACATTTAGATATGTACCTAAATTTTACCGTCAGAAGTGACAGCTGCTAAACACATGTTTTTGCAGATCATATGGTTCGGCGTAGGGATACATAATTTGGTCTGGTAACTTTTCAAAGGGTGGCCTGGCGGTCTAGGGGTAAGGTGTCAGACTTCTGTGCTGGCGGCCAGGGTTCAATCCTCGGTCGCGGCACAGATTTATTTGATTACCAAACCCTTCCTTCACCTCTGACAAGACATCTTGTGAATGTGAGGAATGCCAGGCCTCCACCGTGGTTCGGATTCCACGTTAAACTGTAGGTCCTCCATTTCATCTCCCAATCACCCTACCATTACACATTAGCGTAACCCGAATGGGTAGTAAGACGTGGTGCTAATAATAAACTTTACAAAGCCGTCAGCTGTCAGCTGTGAGATGTCAGTCAGCACCAAAGAAACCATGGGGCTAATGTAGACCACCTTCATAGGTGTAGCCTTGGCAACGCTCTGAGCCAACAGAACAGCGAATAGTCTACATACAGGGCCTAATAAAAAAAGAAAAAAAAAAGAAGGTTTAGAAAATACATAGTTAATAGTTACGCTCTTTGTTAAACAATGATATATATTTATACTCAATATGTTTCTGTGACTTTTAATATTATTTAAATTATGCTTTATGGTGGAATGTGATGTCCATATTTATATTTTGTTAATGCTTAGTATTTCGTTTCACATTTCTTAATAGTTTTAAGTAAATGTCTCTAATTTTAGGTTAATAAGCGACCGCTCCATTTATTTTTAAATTCCTAGACACTGTGTCATCTGGATATTGAACTAGATCAATAAGAAGACACTCTCTACCGAACGAAATTATTTGTCGGACAGGTAATAAATTCATATTTAAACCAAATCCCCTTTTAAAGGTCATGACAATAAATAAAAATAGTAACTATAATATATATATATATATATATATTTACCTCACATCTGTTTGTTTTTTCCACGCGCCACCCACTCACATACACGTGACCTTTCCGCGTCCCCCTATGGCACATAACGCCGATTAAAGCCATTAGGAGAGGCCTGGGCGAGAAATTTTAAGACTCCAATGCGGCCAGGAAACCGGTGACTGGAACCAAACCGTTATTACAAGCTATTTCATTTTTCATGCTCCCCGAGTTTTGTGGTAATGTTTTTAAATTAGTGTTCCCTTAGGATTACCGGGAGTATACTCGTGTATTTTTATCACGAAGGGATGGGAAGGAGGTGGCTGGCGAATGAGGGGGGGGGGATAGGGGGTAGGGGGTAAGCTTTAGGAAGGAAGGCTTAGACCTAAAAGCGTAATCTGTAATGGAGCCATTATTAGAATAGTTAGAGGCAAGAGAATTTGGAAATTTAACAACCAAACGTTATTTTCTTTATATAATTATGAAAACATTATTTTTTAAATGTTATAGTATTTATAATAGCTTATATATTAAATGTAATTATTACTTTATTAGTGTACACTAATTGAGCTAAAATTTAATTTGTAGGTTTCAGTTTAACTGGAAGCATTTATAGTGTGGTGGAAGGGGATGCGAGAAAAGTACAGTTTTTTGTGCAGTTTTTATAATAAAATTGTTTTTTATCCAAAACAAATAAACTGTTTCTCCAGTATGAACATAATGTTTAGTTTTATGAACATGATAATAGCAACAGTTTTTGAATACATGTCAAAAGTGTCCTGAAATGTAATGACTTTTTATTTTAATTTAAGAAATTTATAAATGCCGCTGTGCTCCTGACATATTCAATAACAACTGTTGATATCACCAATTGGATTAAATTAAACCGATTTGTTTCTAATGGAGCAATATTTGATTTAATTCTAGATGCTAGTCGCATCAAAATAACTACACACTTAAGAATAAAGTAAAACTAAATAAAATATAAACCGACGGAATTAAAATTCTTACAGTATTTGCCATGGAATGTCACCATGATCTATCTAAAGCAGCCCCACGGCTTCTTTGGTGTTGACTGACAGCTTCGAAAAGTTACCAGACCAAATTACGTATCCCTACGCCGAACCATATGATCTGCAAAAACATGTGTTTATCAGATGTCACTTTTGACAGTCAAGATTTAGGTCTATACCTAAATGTTGACTGTCAAAAGTCAGACGTGAGCTGTCAGTCAGCACCAAAGAAGCCATGGGGCTACTGTAGTTCATATTATATAGTTAATTATAATAGATTAATACATCGTGATAAATACAAAAAATCGTCCTAAGTTAACAGTCTCTTAAATTCTTATTTTTATGTCTTGTCTGGCCATACATTACAAATTGGTGTTAGAAGGCTCTCTGAATAATTTTGAATTTTTATTTATCCTTAAGGGGTCTCCTTGGTAAGTGAGAAATTGCCGTGTAAGCGTTCAGCTCCAACGCAATATTTAATTTTATGATACCTTATTTCAAAATATGGTTCAAGCCAAAATAACGTCGAAAGATTCAAACAGGGCTTTTTATCACTTAACAAATCTATAGCTTAAACTTTTGTAACATAAATAAATTTTTAAAAATGTGTAATTAGCTCATTTCCTATGACTTTTTAATCATATTTTTGGCGATATGAGACTAGGCTTGTTGTAAAAAAAAAAGCGGTGGAATTAGCCTTCCCCTAACAAATACGGTATTTTTATATGCTCACAATAAAAAATTGTAGGGGATATTTGGTAACTAGCAACGAGATTCCCTATTCACCTTGAGGTAAGAAGTATCATAAGTTTTCTTTCTCCTTTTTATCACTGACACGTCAAAGGGTGGTTGTTGACGAAGGGCTAAAAGGAGTATAAGCTTAGAAAGAATATATAATTAGTTTCAGAAAAAGACACAGACCATTATAATTTAATTCGTGTGACCCGAAAGCGATTGACACTTTCTAGCTGAACCAGGCAGACACCCCAATTTGGGTGCTGTGTATATTTATCTTGGTGTTGAAAGGTAAACATAAATATGTGTGTATATTATATTATATTATTATTATTATTATTATTAGCACCACGTCTTAATACCCGTTCGGGTTATATGCCCTTACGCTAGTGTGTAATGGTAGGGTGATTGTGAGATAAAATGGAGGACCTGCAGTCTAACGTGGAATCCGAACCACGGTGGAGGCTTGGCATTCACAAGTGGTGATTAATACACGTCTTATCAGAGGTGAAGGAAGGGTTTGGCAATCAGATAAATCCGTGCCGGGACCGAGAATTGAACTACGGATCCTCAGCACAGAAGTCTGACACCTTACCCCTAGACTGCCACGTCACCGTTATATATATATTATATATATATTTTTTTCCTCCCTCAGATACTACTATCTGTTCGGGCAATGCACGTTTTAATTAGGCTACACTAACGGGATAGGGTTGAGTAAGATAGGGCTTAGAAGAACTGCACCCATATTTACGTGGGGAGAGAATGTGAAATAATTCAGGAAAAACTATCCTCATTATACCAGATTGGGATTCAAGCCGTGACCTCTTCGCTGGCAAATCAGACGAAGCGAACCTGAATTTTGGTCCGCGAAACCACCAATGCGGGTGCTACTGACATATTCGTATCAGTTGACAAGGCAGTTTCATAAATAGATTCAAAGTTGTATGCCCCTGAAGCGAGAAAACCTGTCCACGCTCAAACATTTGTGAAATACGAGAAGGGGAAAAGGGAGGGGGGAGGGGATTTATCATAATTTGAGATGTGGAATAGACCGTGGGTTTCAAACTCCAAACAAACGATTGGAGGTATTTGAAACTGTTCAACACACTGACATCACCTCAAGCTTACGCAAAAACAACGAAAAGCAGGATTTATATTTTATTTTCAAAATTAAAAGTGAGTTCTGTCGCAAGAAGGGACGTCTTTGTACATTTAAAACATTTTAACAAATTTTATTTCTGTTAATTTAAAAGGATTTATTTTTCTGTAATGTTTTTGAGTTGTTTTAACATATTATAATTTATTTGTTATGAACATGATTAAAGTTATATTTCTACATAATAAAATTACTAAAAAAATAATGAATTGAAAAATTATTTTTCTTAAATGTCTGCATTTATATCTCTGGCAATGGAAACAAACGTTTTTAACATAATAACTAAATGGCTACTAAATGGACAAACGGCGTTCTACTATCCTATCTGTGAACATTCAGTGAACCATTCACAATACTTTATTTAATAATATATTTAACTAAACTTTAAATTGCTGATTATTATTCAATAACACGGCAAGCTAATAATAATACCACGTAGTTTTCTTTGTAGACTATTATGTTATAGTTGAATTTCTTAAAACTTTTTGTAACACAGCAAAGTTATTTGATGTTCTATTGATTTATCCCAATATACCATATTACATTTGAGCATTTTTTTTACAACCACAACTGTGTTAATTTTAAAAATGAGTAGCCCATGTGCACAAACATGTGGCCCTACAAGCCGTGATTTTAAAATTTAGATTCTAATTTTTAAAATTAATTATGAACTGACATGACATGTCTCCCAGGTAACGCTGTATAATAGTATTGAGATATATATTTGATATATACTGAACTAATGGTGGTGAAATGTATCACTTTAATCAAAATTCAAATAACTAGAATCCATATTTTTAAAACAATGAAGCGATTACTTTCAAAAATGATTCCTGGTGACTCAATCTTTATTCATCTCTATTTTTCTCCGATTGAGACCCTGAGAATGCGATCAAGAATTTCAAAAATACTCAACTGCTATTTCAAATAACTACAAATCTTTTGACGGCGGTTTTTCAAGTTCTAACAAACAAATTTTAATGTTGTTGTTATTTTATATATAAAAACTTTTACTTAATAAATTACTGCACCAAAGTTTACAAATACCCAATAAAGAAACTGAAATCTGTTTATGTTACGTTTTTTGGTGAATATAATAATGTTATACATGGTTAGGTACTGATCCCATAAAAAAGTTTCAGTTTTTTTCATATAAATGTATTTTGCTATAGATTTGCATAAAAATTCACAAAACGTCTGAACCTAACTTGGGATTTACAACCAATACCATATAAAAATAAAAATATATTATACTTGTCCAATAATTGTGTTATCAAAGAAATATCCTGATTTTAATTTAAAATATATAGTTTTCCAAGGTCGATTTAGTGTAGGTCTACTCAATTTAATGCCTGAATCTAAATGGAGAATAGATTAATATCTATGAAACGAGAACACGTGAAGTTTTTTAATTTAAGTTATAAGTAGTTCTATTTTAATCATTTTATAAAACTATCAACATACTGTATGTTACAACATACAATTATTTTTGTTGATTTTACTAATTAAAGATATGAAGAATATTTAATATTCTGACTCAATAATTTATTTAGTTTATATTTCTGATTTTTATTTTATAAATCTATTAAATAAAATGTATTTAATCAATAGCAGTATAAACTGCTTCAGTGGACGAAAGGTGTAAGGCGTCAATCTCGTGTTGGACTAGCCTGCTGAGAACGGGGTGATCGGTACTCGAATCCCGGTCGAGTTTATTGAGGGTTGTATCTCATAAATGGTTTCCCATTCTCCTTTCATGCAAATGCTTGTATATTACCTCTAAAATTCTGCATTCCTCATTCCTACATCACTAAAATAATTATAATAATATAATATGCGCTTAGCCTGAACAGGTAGTAAGACGCGGCGATAAAAAAAATGCAGCACATTAATACAAAGTTAAAATTTAGAGTTATAATCACACCTCTTGGAATATTATCCGAAAGTTCGTGTATGAATTTCGGTTAGATGTTGCAATTAAATATATATCAGATAGATAAGAGGTTTTAAACCAATAACAAACAGTAGGTCTAAATAGATCAGACACTGACCAAGCGCTAAAACACAACAAACAAAGTAGTGAAACCGAGACGACATTAACCAGATATTACGTTTTTCTGTCGCAACCAATCTGTTCACGGGGGTTTCCCGGAATCAACTGAAAAGTTCCAGACGACCGACGATAAGAAAAGGGTCACGTTGTAGATACTATCCAGGCACCCTCTTTTGGTGCAGCTTTCAGCTAATGGGGGGTATGTAATTTTGATAAATGACAGTATAAATTTATTTGTCTTTCATCTGATTACTTCTCTTGATGATACTGAGGCAATTATACTCACCCCATCTCAGAGGACTTAGTTTCGAACCCAACTAACGCATCCTACGGCTGGTTAACCAAGATATTAGAATCACTGTAACGCTTTAACCGTAACCTTGAAAATATTGAAATTGGAATCAGTTTAACGATGTTTTAATTTTGAAACTACCACACTTTTGATGTAATTGTGTTGTTGCCAACTATATAAATACTTCATGACTAATCTAATTATTTCTCGGTTGTACAGTGTAACATCACAAAAAATACCACTGTGATTGGACTACTTTGATCTTTCTAGAATCATCAATTTTTATTATGACAATCACTATAACTTTTCTGCGTGTTTTGTTTCCTTTCATTTAGCCTACATATTATTCCAAGAAAATTTCTGAAAATAGACTGGATACGGTATGTCGTCCCATTTTAAGACATCCTTTGGGCACTTTGTTGAAAATAACACAATACAATATTATTTCCAAACAAGATTTGATTGATGTATGGAGTTAATAAATAAAAATAAACAATAATTTTCCATGCGCAAAAATAAATATATACTTTCATCGTGAAGGAAAACACAATAAGAAACTGAATCCATATTTTCAAAGATATATAAAATGTCCCAAAAAAAAATCTGTCCAGTAAAATATTACTTACCTCGTTGTAGCTCTTTCTATTAAACAGATGTTGGAAATGTCTCCCACGGACCTGAAGACATGTCTGGACATAAAGTCTGTTCACGGTAGGAATTGACTTCTGAAAGGCCTTTTTCCCTACCAGAAATATATTATATAGTAGGATATTGGTAGGAAAAAAGACCTTTCAGAGAGTAATTCCTACCGTGAATGGAGTATACATTTTTATATCACATCTTATGAAGAGGTGTGTCTAGATATGTCTTTAAGACTTTAAGGGGATATCACCCACATATGTTGTAGGAAGAGCTGCTAATTGGTACACTATGCTTTACTGCACATTAACTTTTGGGACACTCTGTATATATTAGATATATATAGACAAATTATATTCATACATACTAAATTTGCATATTTATAATATTTTTTTATTTGCTAAACAATAATTACATGCAAGGGTTTTCTTATTTAAAATAACTATATGCACGTACCAGTGGGTATACGTACTAAGTCGCCAGTCTCACCAGGTTTAGTTTGCCAGTGGTAGGTAGGCTGAGTCCCGAGTCCAATCTAGGTGTACTGAAGTTTTTTAATGTAAATATTTTCCCAATCTTCTTACACGTAAATGTAGCTAGATTTCTTCTAAATTATTATTTTGTCATCCTTATCCATTTTGAGTAAACAAATGAAAATTAAAGATGGGTGTAAATCCTTATAAGGAAAAAAGTATATTAATAGTAACACAAACTCTTGACCATTTGTGAATTTATTTTTAAGTGTGTATTACTATTTCCATATAGGCTATTCTAATTTACCTTTTTTTTAGTTAGGAATTAGGAAGGCACATTTTTGAGTAAATGTTCCTTTATTTACGTGGAGGAAAGGCGGGAAACCATCTAGAGCAGTGGTTCCCAAACTGTGGGACAAGAAAAGTTTTCAAATGTTAGAATTTGGTAATAATTTGAAAATAAAATATTATTTAAAAAAATATGGGGATATAAAATAAACGTTCACGCCTTATTACGAGGAATAGATAAAATTATTTTCGATATTAAATAAAAAACTGTTTTAGAAATATTACTAACTTAAAAAAATCATGGTCATTAAAACTATGTGAGCCGTGAAGGCTTGTCGTTATAAAAATTGGGTCATTGTTCTAAAAATGTTGGTAACCAATGATATAGAGATAACTACCCTCTGTACACCTGGCTGGGACTCAAACCCATAACTCCTCCTCTCTGTAAAACCATGCCAGAATAGCTTTATGCCTTGGTTCACGTGCTCACAGATTCTAGTCCTTGACCTTTTTTTTAAAAACATCAAATAATAAATCGTTTTCCTCTGTATTAACCGGGGTAGTATGTAAACCCGTAAAGAATAATATACACCTGCTTGGAACTTCCTCAAAACTTTCTGAAAGAGCCGTTCATTCATTCATACAAAGCGTAGCTTCCAGATGCATTATAAATCCTATCCTACTTTCAACATTTCTTTGTTCCTCCTTTTATTTTTTTATTTTTTTAAGGAGAGGGGGAGGGGATGGATTCCAAATGCCGTTTGAACTCACAAGCTTTTTCCTCTCACTTAAGTCTTATCTTACTTCCATAACTTTTATTGAAAAGTTTTTTTTTCTGTGGAAGTATATGAGTGAGTGTGACACTGGAGAAAGGTAAAAAAAAAAAGAGAGAGAGAGAGCCATTTCATTAATTATAAATACGAATGAGAAAGTTTTTCTTCTGCGGACGTTGGATAAATCTAAGCTATATGAGTGGTCCATGGGTTTAGAACCATCTTGAGTCAAATAAATATTTCTGTTAAGTAAGAAGTGGAGAGAATAAATATAAAGTTTGGGTTTATTTTAGTGGGAAAATGGTGAATATATTTAACTTGAACACAAGAGGTGCATTTGGTAAAGCGTTGGTAAACTTATTTCCATGAGCAATATTATTGATAGGATCTGTAGGACGTTTCTTGTGCATTTATGTGTATGCTAGTTTGTATGTAATTTGGGATGAAAATAATTATTTAATAAGTTAAAATACTATTATTCTTTACAACTCTATTTTTTATATAAAACAAATATATATTTATTTATGTAGTTGAATATTTTTAAAACTAGCCTTTCAGAACTCTTGAATGAAAAAGGCTATCAAGAAAGTCTAGAATTCCAATCTGTAGTAAAATTTGAATCACCTTTGGTAGTGATATCACTTGCTTTCGCATCACGTGCAAGTAACCTACCATTATCAATACCCAATAGAATGGTTAATTACTTAACACCAGCTTCGGTGGCCGCATGGTCTAATGCGCTACTCTCACAGGCGATGACAGGGAGATAGTGATTCAAATCTCGGTTAGCTGTATTAAGGTTTTTTTCCATAATTGTTTTTCACTCTACCTCCACGCAAATGTGGGTACACTTCCAATAAAATATTTCCTTCCTGATCCCTAAAACAATTACCGTAGTTAGTATATAAGCGCATAACCCGAACGGGTAGTAGAACGCGTTGCGAAAATAAATTAAAGATAATTTTTAATTTATTGAATCAGTAAAATGAAATTCCAGGTTTCTGATTAGATTCACTAAGTGTATTATATTATTATATTATTTTATTTTAAACATAAACCAACAACATACAAGTTTTTTTACTTTAAAAAATCATTATTTCTGGTAAAAGTCTCATGGATGGTAAATATAGTTTATTAGCTAAAATATATTTTTCTAGTAGACAACGAATACAATTATGTTGGTAGTCAGAGCTAGAAGAAGGTGTTTTCTCATTTTATAATCTTATTAAAAAAACCGAAGCAGTTGGTATTTTAAAATTATATATATATGTTTATTTTTATATATATTACTTTCAGAAACATTATTAGGATATTATAAAATAAAAACATAATAAGTTTTGATTACCTTTGAATTTCTGAGCGGTAGGCTGAAGAAAATAAATAAATAACAAGGAAAAATGTTTGTTACCATATGAGTTGTAAGAGGAGTTGTCTCAGAACAAAAACACTAATTGATAAAAGTATAATTACTCTACAGCTTATTTAATTTTTATATTTGGAACTGTTCGTAATGTATAAAAATACAGATACAAATTTGATAAATTAAATATTTTAATCCTTATTTAGAAAAAATTAATATAGGCATGCCTTAAGAACCTACGTCTTAACGCCTGGCCAAACTGCCATTAAATTACACTAGTGATAAATGCAAAGTTTTTTTAAAAAGGGGATATACTCGCATTTGCGTGGAAGGAGATTGGGAAAACTTTTAAGAAACCCTATCTTCAGTACATCTGACTGGTATTATAGCTTCAACCTTTTAATTTTCTGCAATACAGACCGGTGTTCAGATCACGTGGTTAACAGAGCGGTTGAAAATATAATTTTGGCACGTGACTTAAGCTGTTTTTTTAGCCACGTAGCTTAATACCTATCCAGGTTATACCCATATGTACTAATTACGTTGATGAGCTGTGAATGTGTAAGGTTCAATTTAGAAGATGTGTACTTGCATTTGCGTGGAAGGATAATGGGAAAACGTTTAGGGAAAACCACCCTCAGTACACCCGACTAGGATTAAAACCCCAATCTGCTTGTCATCGGCAGTATAATCTATTGATTCTCCTAAAACAAAACAAAAATTGGTGATAGGAACTATACATACTGGGCAAACCTATCCATTTATCCATTTTAATTTTCTAAATTCTTTTAGATATATTTTTATTGACCTAAATATTATTGATAGTAATCTCTAAGTTTTAAATTAGTAATTCAAAATAATAGAAAAATTGATCAAAAAACTTTGAACTATTATACATGTCAAATTGACCAAAAAATTGTCTAATAATATTTATTATATTAAGTTTGTGAAATAAAAACATTTTTTTTTCTAAGTTAGGGAACTGTTAAGATTATTAAAGTTGGGATTTCGTTTGAAAATTAAGTGCTTATAAATGACCAAACTTTTTTTTTCTATAGTTTATTTTATTTTATGGCGAATACACATGCGTTCTTTAAACTGATTTCAAACTTAAATATGATTTTATGCCTTTAAATATTTCCCTTTCACAAATCCCATCTCTTCACCCTTCACCCCTTATTTTTGGATGAACTCATACAATATAAGCTTATGATAAGTCCTATTGAAATAAATGCTTCGCTAGTTGCAAAAGTGTTAACTTCATTAAAGTTGTTATTGTTGTTTTTGTATGCATTGCCCTTTACGTGAAACAGTTTAAATTGGTCCAAAGCGCAATCTCACCCCCCCCCCCCCCCACCCCTCCTCNTATCTTTTTAAACACGAGAGGGTATATATGAGGGAGGGGGGGGGGAGACATTATAATTTTCAGTTTGTACAATGGCGAAATAGGGGTGAAAAGGGATTGGTAGAGGTTGGTGATTCATAGAAGGGGAAGAGGGGGGGGGGTGAAAGGTACGGGCCCTTTTAGTAGTTAACTTCATTGTTCTTCAATAAACGACCCAACCTTTTAACAACTACTTGGGTGCGAAAATAACGTTCTTTCTTTTCGACAAGTTTACAAGGGCACGAAGTAAATTATCTTAAAATCTAGAAGGAAGACATTTTTTCACAAGGTCATATTGCCAGTCTCAAAATAAATACTATTATATGGTTATGTTAGAAAAAAAAGGTATTAAAATACGATTCGTCATAAAACATTAAATTATGGTTTGGGAATGTTAATAGATACGTAAAATAAATATATCAATATTATATCTAACTAAATAATCATAAATTAACCACGATCGGATATTTACTACAGTACAAATTATTTATGATTAAATACTGTAAAAAGTTTGAATTTAAATACATTATATACAGTATGATATCCTAACTATGTAAATCATTGTAATAAAATATAATTTTAGTTTCTTATAAATATCGATCTTTGTCGGACGAAAATTTTCAACTTTGATGATTACATTGAAAACAGAGCGTTCAATTCCGAACAAAACCACACCAGTGGCCGAATGGTATAAGGCGTCACTCTCGCAATATACTAGACTATCGATTTTGGGGCGATAAGGATTCGAATCACTGTTGGGTGTACCAAGATAGGTTTCCTCTACTTGGTTTTTCACTATCTTTCCACGCAAATGCTGGTACATTTCCTATCAAATTAATCTTACCTATCCCTGACAACTTAGCGTAATTTAAACCTATGCATATAACCCGAACGAGTAGTAGGACATGAGGCTGAAAATAAAAATATATAAAATCTGCACAAGTGGTGGAACCGTTTTGAAAACATCGTGCAAACGTGGCATCCGTTGCCTCTACCCCTTCCCCCCCCTTAAAAGAGCAGAGGGTGAAAACTCGCTCTAGCTGAAAATTAACTCAAAATTCAATCCAGAACAGTTGTGTATGTGTATACAGGCCTGGAAACTAATTTGCCTGTTCACCGATTAAATTGTTCCTTCCAGCATTCAGAAAATCGATGCGCTAAAGAGCAGTTAAAAGTCAAGCATTCTCAAATTTAATGAAAATTGCGTACTTTTACATTGTTCCCTAATAGTAAACGTTGATTACCCAACAAGTTGGAGGGGAATGAGGGGGGCTAAAGGACGTAGTGATCTTTACAAATATGTATATATATATATATATAAGTTCCTTTTTGTCATTGACCCCTTGTCCTTCGATAGTTATGGTATAGTTACCCACCTCGGTGACCGCGTGGTGTAAGCGATACTCTCACAGTGGACAAGACTGCCGATAACAGGGAGATTAAGGTTTTAATCTCTGTAGGGTGTATTGAGGGTTATTTTTCCTAAATTGTTTTCCACTCTCTCTATACACAAATGCAGGTACACTTCCTTAAATAATCTTCATAATTCCAAAAGCCACTAGCGTAATTAGTATATAACCGTATAACCCGAATGGGTAGTAAGACGCATGCGAATAATAATAATAATAAAGCAATCCAATTTTTTTCTAATAAACTAAAAAAAACACAAGCATATTATTTTAAACAAAAATCTAAGGAATTAAAAGGATTCCTACACAGAACTACTAAAAATAAAAACGTTATAATAAATTAATTTTAATTTATAGCAATTATGTAGCTTACAACACCTATTTAATGAATGCTAGAATAACTTTAACTTTACGTGAATAGTGTAAGATACATCTCACTAATGTATCCCGTATTTTTAAAGTCTTGTAATCCGCTCAACGTAAATAATCAACGAGTAAACGTTATAAACAATGCATAGTGCACAAATCTCGCGATGGTTTATTCTGAAGATTCATTTAGTACAAAGTTAGATCCTACTGTGGAATTAGTTGGTTGTGATGTGAAGGCTGCTAAACCATTACTTTTATCGTTCTATAAATAAACAACCATGTAAAACATTTTTAATATATAGATACATTTTTAATATTAAACTACTATAAAGCCACATGGCTGACTCACTCAATGACATTGTTAACCCACTTACAGATAAGCTAGAAATTTGAAATTTGGCAAACTTATAGCTTCTAGCCTGTAACCGACGGGAAAATTCCAAAAAGTTAGAAATTTTAATACTTGACCCCACGAACACCGATCTCCCCGTCATTGGTAGCCCAGTCTATTCCGAGAGTAACGCATTGACCGTTTGGTCACTGAAGAGGGTTATATATACGATGACCATACGTACTGTTTTTTGCAGTACAGTACTGTTTTTTGGGATGATGTCCTGCTGTCCTACAGAGCATGCGATAGTACAGCAAAAGGTACTGTTTTTTAAACCAAGTACTTCCAAAAATACTTAGTTTTGAAGTAAGAGAAAATAATATTCTGAATTGAACAGCGCCAGCGCAAGGAACATCATCCTTGAGCAGTTGGAAAACACTCAACACATGTGCTGCGCCCTCTCGAACAGATTGGAACTTGTCTATTAGCTCTGTGTGATAATACCACCTATCCTACCATTTTTCATGTCTTGCCCATACCCTTTTTTCGGTCTTCATTTGTTTTCTTGTCTTCAGCTGTCTCTACAAGTCTGTGTGTGTTGTGGTTGTTCTATTAGTTTTTAAATAATAATAACAGCTAGTATACCAAAATGTTGTGAGATGGAGCAGCCACGCAGAAAATGTTCATTTAATTCTTCTTTACAAATAAAATACCCTTTCATCAAACTAAAAAACAGTGATAACCCTCACATTGTTATTTGTGAGCTGTGTAGAAGTGAAGTTGATTCAAGCAATAGTGGTCGCACAAGCATTGTGAGGCATTTGAAGCAACGCAAACACTTACTAGCAGTAAATGCAGCCACATCAAGTAGTACGGTAAGCAAGTTCTTTAAAAAAACGTATTAACTTCTGAAAATGTTCTTTGGCTGCCAAAGATGGTACTTTTGCATATCATACAATTAAACATATGCAGAATTTTTGTGCCCTTGAGTGTACGTCGAAGCTGGTAGCAGGTATGTTTGAACCGAAGCTCTCCTCAGCCCGTACTAAAACGGAAGCAATTGTAAAAAA
>CABFVX010000573.1:120795-134698 GCA_902151425.1 Timema shepardi
CCCCCCCCCCCCTACTCAAATGAGGGTACACTTAATTTTAATATTACCTCCTTATTCCTTAAAAACGTTAACGTAATTAATTCATTAATGTATAACCTGAGCATAAAAAAAAGTAATCCCCCTTTCTATGAAAATTTGACTATACAAAGACCACTATCCACTTAATTTAATAGATTAGTTGTTGAAACCACGGAATTAACTGGACTTTAAGAATCGTTACCGTGGTTGAAACTTTTAACAAAACTTTGTGGACTATATTGTTTTCTTTTAACAGGGTGCCAACCACTGCAATAATATATAACAACCTCACCAACCATCTTACCTGTTGGTATCTATCATGCAATAGTACCTTACTCAGGTGAGGAAGTCTCTATCCTCAACAGCTGGCGGCCCATTCTTAGTTGTGTCGTTCACCACTAGGTGCGCGCTTTCAACTTGACACTTTTGGAGCGTATGAACAGTAGTTGTGAGACAAGAAGGAAGATAACATTTACCAGAGTTGGCTTTAATACTCACTTTTTTCAAAGGGGGTAAACACCCCAAATACATTTGGCCTAGGATTTACACGCCTATCCACACTTCTCGACAGGGAGTCGAACCGAGATATGTATCAATTATGTTGCTTGTTCCAGTTCTTTCAATAACTATTTTTTAAGTTTCCGATTCTGATTCCGGTTAGATAAAAATAAAATTTCGTTTTATTTTGTACTTAGTTAGCTTCCGGTTATCTTATTTTATTATTTAATAGCCAAAATACCCCTATACAATTCGTAGATAGAGAAATATATTAAAAATAATTTACAACCAATTAAAACCTACAGATATATTTTTTTTTCTTCTGAAAATTGAAAAATGACACTTGGACACGGGAATCGAACCCGGGACCTATGGCTTAGTACGTCAATGCTCTTATCACTGAGCTATCCAGGATTCGCCCCGTGTCCAGGGTCATTCTTCACTCATATTTATTTATATGGAGTAATCCTCACTAAAAAGCATAAATAATAGCTTTGGCTATTTGATTTATTCATATATATATATATATATATATATATTTGATCTATTCATATATATATAAAAAAGAATACAAACTAATAAGAAAAGTAAAAATATACTCTTTCAAATTAAGATTAAGATAAAGAATGAAGTTAGCTTTTATTTAGTTAGTGCATATGTACTATTCATTAAAAGTATTGATATTCTCAGACTTCTATGCTGGCGGCCGGGGTTCGATCCCCGATCCCGGCAAAGATTTATCTGATAACCAATCCTTTCCTTCACCTCTGACAAGACATCTTGTTAATGTGAAGAATGCCAGGCCTCCACCGTGGTTCGGATTCCACGTTAAACTGTAGGTCCTCCATTTCATCTCACAATCACCCTACCATTACACATTAGCGTAAGTGCGTATAACCCGAACGGGTAGTAAGACGCGGTGCTAATAATAATAATAATAATAATATTGATATTCAAGTTACTAATCGTCTAATTGTTTAGGCACCGCCTGTAAATAACGACGATTCTCATATTTTAGTAAAGATTTGTTTGTTTTTATATTTGATTCGTGCATAGGCTACTTTTAACAAAGTACGTAGGATATGCATTGGTCCAAACTCAAGGGGGTATTATTAAGTTTTTCATAAATAATTAATATATGATTTTATACTGATAGTGTTTTATATAGTTTTATATTTTATGAATGGTTTCAAACTATGTAGAACATTTTATTTATTTATAATTTATAATATATCAATGGACCATTCTTTTTAAATTAGTTCTAAAGTATTTATGTTTTTTGTTGTTGTATAAATGAAGGTGCTATTTTAAATTGACACTTATTGATCTGTAGATATAGGGAAATGCTTATTACATAGTGGTAATGTAGTTACAAAATATAAATTTGTTTATTGGAGTAGACTATTTTTACTTTCTCTCTATCTTACGGGTAGAAAAAGTATGGTGATCGTCAAAAATATCGAACTCGAGATCTTGATGAATCTTGACGTTTCATGACTCCCTGAATAAGAAAAAGTGGTTTTTGAATTTCCGTCCGTCCGTCTGTCTGTCTGATGTCTGTCAGTACCTCCAACTAGAGCCTAAACTATTTTACCGATTGAGCTAAAACTTGATATCTAGGGTTTTCATAGGGTTTCCCCGAGGATTTTTTGGAATTGGATATCTACCCCTTAAATTAAAGGTAGTTTACTGAAGGGCAATAAGAGAAAAAGTCGATTTTCTCAAAATTGGCTCTAACGATTTTGGATAAATTTTATTTATAAACATTAATAGATATTCCAAACAAAATGGCTACTCTCAATATTTCGGCAAAATGGCTTTAAGGGCTCCGGTCTGATGCGTAAATTAACATTTTTTTAATACTATCTCCGAAACTATTTGAGATATGAAATTACTTAGCATTACAAATATGTGTATATATATATATATATATTTATAATTCAAATATTTTATTCGAAACATATTTTTATAAAATTGAGAACTTTCAATCTATACGCAATTATATATATATTTTTAAACTTTTTGGACATTAAAGTTTAAGTATTGCGACCGTAAAAAAATCTAATCTGAAATGTTGATGGATGTCGACGTCTCATGACCCCCCGAACTCTAAAAAATAATCTTTGTAATGCCGTCTGTCTGTTTGTCTATTAAAACTTAAAATTAAGAGTAGTTTTATAAGGGGCGAAAAGAGAAAAAATAGGTTTTCTTAAAATCTGCTCCAACGATTTTGATTAAAATTCGTATCTAGGCGTTGATTAAGATTATAAATAAACTGGCTATTTTCAATTTCCCCATAAAATTATTTTTAGGGTACTTTACAGAGGCGTTCATTTTCGTATCTCAACAACTATTTGAGATACTAAACAACTTATCGTTGCAAAATTGTAGGACTATTGGAAATAAAAAACTTTTATTTGACATATATTTTTATAAAAGCAACAGTTTATGAGATATTTGCAAATATATTAATACAATTTTGTGAGTTTTAGTTGTAAACATATACTACTTGAGTCTTAACGCAATAATTCTCCAATGCCATAGAGTAATTAAATATAAGTAAGTATCTAAAAAACATTTTTTTATTGGTCAAAATGTATAAATGAATAATTAAATATCAATGCGATGACTTGAAGATGTGCAACACCTAATAAAATGTTTAAATTTTAACCGGAAGTAGAAATTTTAATACGAAGTATTGACCCTTGTGGACACAATATTAATCTTTTTCAATGGTCCAAACATACACATGAGGACATTACTTCTTTAAAAATAAAAATATAAGATTTAAAACAGAAATTTTGATGAATCTTGACCTTAATCTTGCCTTCTTAAATTATTCCGTTCAGAAATCTTACGAGTTTATAGAAAGAGAGAGAAAGTCTGTGCGGTGCGCCGTACCATTTATTTATTCTATCTTAAATAGTTTGAGTGAAAAATGGTATAGTACATTATTTATTAACCTTTCTAAATACACTATTATATAAAGATTGTTATGGTTAAGTATAATCTTGAAATACACTTGATTATTTGTTTCTGTGATTGGGATTACATACATATATGTTTATTGATAATCTTTCCCCACTAATACCTAACCAATGATTGTATTAATTGAATCTATTTCCCCCAAAACCAACCTTTTAGCACACTTCACGAGATCACGTTGTTTATTTGAATTACGTGGAAGAATAATAATATTTAATGGAAGTTACATTTTGTACTAGTAGAAAATCGTTCGAACACCATTGTTTTCACATGCCCCTGAACAGATGTTTGCGTTTTAACAACTCGCCCAGGGTCTACATTAGCCTGGATATCGTGTTATGATGTCCCCAACCCCTTAATACCCCCTCCAATATCCCTACAAACACACATCCCGTCTCACCGACTAGTTTTGTATTCATAAAATAGTCCATTATTGAAGCTATGATCTTGTTTAGGATTGTCCAAATGATTGATCCTAAAGAGGAAATATTTGACGTTGTGGCATTGTCCATTTTGTGTAGACAACATACTGGCAAAGATTATGATTATCACTATTATTGCGGTTTATTTTAAAACCTATTCGGGTTCCACCAACACGCATATGTACTAATTATACTAGTGTACTAAGGATTAGAGAGGTCAAATTTGGGGGAAGTGTACCCGCGTTTGCGTGGAGGGAGCGTGTGAAAACAATTAGGTAAAAACTACCGTAAGTACACCCAAACGGGGTTTGAACCCCGATATCACCGTCATCGGCAGTCCAGTCTTTCGTGAGAGTGATGCATTAGAACAGTGGCTTGTAACCTGTGGCCCACAGACTGATTTTATCTGTCCCAACAAATGATGAAGAAACCAAACAATTATGTATATAACAATCTTATTACTGAAAATTATAGAGTTGAAATATGTAGCTTTATATTTTTTTCCAAACCAGCTAACCATTTTTTTAAACCCATGTGGCTCACGATGTAGACAATTTACCTAACCTGTCTTATATCATTCTACCAGTGAAACGTTCGTCTCACTATTTAATAATTCTAATGGGGCTGGATGGAGAGGTGTGGAGGGTAGAATTGGGAGGAAACAGTGCTGTGAACAGAAGTAATCAACCAACTGTATGTTTTAATAACTTGCTACAACGGTGGCGTGGTTGGCTTACGCACTAGTTTCATGTTAGGCTAGACTAGCGAGAACGGAGATATAGTGGTTCGATTCTCACTCGGGTTAACTTTTTTTCTAAATGGTTTTCCACTCTCCCTTCACGCAAATGCCGGTTCACTTCTTTTACATTCAACTTTCCAACTTCCTACTATATTAACATAACTACTACTTAAGCGTATAGCCCGAATGGGTAGTAAGATGCGGTGCTAATTAATAATAATAATATTAATTAATAACTTGCTACACTTTTAAAAAATTGCAAAAATAGGTTAAGCTAAATGATCAATGACCAAACACGTTTACGTATAAAAAAAATCACCTAGTTACATTTTATTGAATAAAATCAAATAAGGAAAACTCTGTTCAAATTAAATCTAATCCTTTTGAAAATAATACAAGCGTTTGCGTCACGAATAAACAAGTGCGAAACCACTGACAAAGTGCCACTAGTTTTTGCAGCGGTTGGTTAAATCGTCTCGTGGAACATTCGTGTGAAATGTAAGGTCGGGTAGTCTAAGGAACAACCTTTAAGGTGGGAGTGTAAAGAACATGAGCTAAGGGCAATGTTTTAACTGTTTTTATAGCAAAACCTTTTTTAGCCAAAATGAATAAAACATAACTATAATAATTACATATATTGTCTCGCCGACTTTTTTGTTCACATTAGTGAAAACGTTCAATATGTATAGTATTTTTTTATGTAATACCAACAGTTTTTGCAGCGCATGCGAAGAAAGCATGTTTTTAGGCAATTTTTTATATCTTGTGTAAAACTATCGACATTTTTATGAGGAATAAATTAAATTTTCAAAATAAAATATAGCCTATGTTACTCGCTGATGATGTAGCTTTATATTAGTGAAAGAATATTTAAAATCAGTCCAGTAATATTTGAGTTTATTCATTACAAACAAAAAATCAAATTTTTCTTTTTTATAATATTAGTGTGGATAAGTATAGCAACATTCGATGACAAACTTTTTAAATTAAGAAAAAATATATATAATAAAATTCCAGGACACCCTTGACAGATATTCAAGAATTGTTGATTTCATCATATGAAGAAATTTAAACTATATGTTTCTACTGGATAAATGCTTAATTAATTTTGACCGAAAAAATGTAAAAAAAAACCACTAACTTAACTCACTTTATCAGCTCTCCCATATCAAGAAAATAAGTTCACCAACTCTAGAAAGCGTAAAAAATTGTAATCATCTGTCAAAAGTGACATAGGTGTAATACTGGTTACTGGCGTGGATATAATAGCTTTTGGCTAAGTAAACTCCCATTGCTATCCGAATATATTTTTATACTTCATTATGTAGTGGGAGCGAACTTATATTCTTTTAGAAAATCGTGTAGCTCAAAGTTTTATCCCAGCCATGCTAATAATCATCAATGTATTATGCATAAAGACTTTGAACAATAACCTCTGGAATACTTTAGTTCAAATCCTTTAAGGGTCAAAATGCAATTTATACAGTATGTTTTGTAAATTACAAGTGTGGCTCCAATTAATAATAATAACACATTTTTTATTTTTATTTTAACTTATACTATTTATATAAGTATATATAAGCACATAACTTACTAACTAACCTACCCTAGTACTTCATATTTAATACACACATCAACCTCTAAATATCTACTCATTGTAGAGTAGGATAACACCTGGACAAACAGTAGACATCTTCGTCATAACATAATGGAATCGAACCCAGTTCCCCTAGACCTGTGGTCAGCTACTGTATCCAATTAGTTACGGTGAAGGCCTAAAACATACAAAAATATTTAAGCAAATAATTTACCTCATGATCGTGTTTTATAAGTGTAAACCATTTCACCAATATTTCTAGGCTAGAATCTCGGTTGGATTTACCAAGGGTGGTTTTTAATAAATGGTTTCCCATTCTCCTTCCATGCGAATGTGGGTAGATTACCTCTAAAAATACTTCCTTATTCATTCCTATCCCAATATAGTATTCATATTAATAAATAATATATAATATTAGATTAGCACCGCGTCTTAATACCCGTTCAGGTTATACGTTTAAGTACTAATTACGATAATGGATTAGGAATTGGGAAGGTTTAATTAGAGGAAGTGAACCCGCATTTGCATGGAGGGAGAGTGGAAAACCATTCAGGAAAAACCACCTCCAATTCACCTAACCGAGATTCGAACCTCGATCTCCCCGTCCTCAGCAGTCGAGCTCAACACGACAAGCGCGTTAGCCAACTACGCCACCGAGGCGGGTTATATTAATAAAGATCAACACCTTAGCTCAGTTGGTAGTGTGTCTTTCTACTGAGCTAAGGGTCCCGGTTTCGATTCCCAGCATGGCAGAAAAATGTATAGTTGGCTAAATATAGATTTCCCCTCTCGTAATAATGAATTAACGGCCGGGATCTGGGTGTTGTGTCTGTTATAGATTTAAGCTAGTTTATATGTCGTATGTTGATATAATCAGTTGATTAGGAAAATGTACGTTAAATACCACAATAAATGAAAAAAGAAAAATGAAAAGTAGATTAATAAAATGAAGCATTTGTTTATCTGTATGTCATGAGTAGAATCAAGGTTTGTATATAGTATTAACCTACAAAATATGTACATAAATATTTTTAAAAATCTGTTAAAATATGTAGTAAATATGTAATAATGTAAACATATATAGTATTGTATAAACCTTCTATACCAACGCTTATAATACAAACAGGTAGTAATGAAATGAAATTTAATATAAACTATAAAGGCGGCAGTTTCTGAAGGACGTGCCATTGAGGCCACTATCTGGTGACGTCACATTCTCTCCCCTTGACAGCACGAGAAAACCAAAAAATACATGGTTCTTAGTTACGTTACGGTATTTGTAATCCTCTCTGACAACCAGCATATCTTAGTTGGACTTTTCTCACTGCCATCCCTTCATTGTATAAATCCCTTTGTGAAAGTAGATTACAGATTTCTTGAAAATTATTAACACCTAATTTAAAGTACTTTCCCCAAGAAAAGATTTTTAAAACCGCAAAATAGTATCTAGGATTCGGTAAAATAAATGGTACGGAACTCCGTGCGTACTTTCTCGCTCTATTGTTTGAAAATGGAGATATTTACTCAAAACTCGTAATATATGTGAAACGAAATAATATACACTAACAAACCCAAGCATAAATTCCACGATACTTATGTAAAACTTTTATTTTTAGTCCCGGTTTTAAATGTTATAATTTTGTTCTTAAAGAATTAATGTCCTCAATTGTATATTTGGACCGATAAAAAAGATCAATATTGGGTCCACAAGGGTCAACTCTTCGTATTAAAATTTCAACTTTCGGTTAAAATTTTTGACATTTTATTAGGTGTTGCAAATCTTGATGCCAGAGCATTTCTATTAAATTCCTCATTTATAAATTTTGAGCAATAAAAGATGTAAATACTGACTGTTGAGTCAAAAATGGATATAGATCATTGTTGTACAAACATTTCTCCTAAGAGGTTTAAGGAAAAACAACATAAACATTAAGAGACTTACTTATATTTAATTACTCTATGGCATTGGAAAATTATTGCGTTTAAACTTATGTAGTATATCTTTACAGCTAAAGCTCACAAAATTATATTAAATTTTTTGCCAATAGTTCAGAAAATATTGGATTTATAAAAATATATTTCATTTACAAGTTTTTTTATTTTTAATAGTACTACAATTTTGCGATGATGAGTTATTTAGTATCTCAAATAGTTGCGGAGATACGGAAGTTTCTACTTCTGTAAAGTACCCTAAAATTCATTTTCATGGTAAAATGAAAATAGTCAGTTTATTTATAATCTTCGACTTCTATGCTGGCGGCCGGGGTTCAATCCTCGGTCCCGGCACAGATTTATCTGATTGCCAAACCCTTCCTTCACCTCTGATAAGACATCTTGCGAATGTGGGGAATGCCAGACCTTCACCGTGGTTCGGATTCCACGTTAAACTGTAGGTCCTCCATTTCATCTCACAATCACCCTACCATTACACATTAGCGTAAGTGCGTATAACCCGAACGGGTAGTAAGACGCTGTGATAATAATAATAATAATAATAATAATAATAATATTTATAATCTTAACCAACACCTAGATACGAATTTTAATCAAAATCGTTAGAATAGATTTTGAGAAAATCTATATTTTCTCTATTCGCTCTTTATTAAACTACTCCTAATTTTAAGTTTAAACAGACATACAGAAAAACGTAATTGTAAAAACCACTTTTTATGGTTTGGGGGGTCTTGAAACGTTGACATCCATCAACATTTTAGGTCAGATTTTCTTTAGCGGTCGCAATACTTTTATCTTTTGTGTTCGAAAAGTTAAAAGATATATATATATAGCTTTAAAGTTATTGGTTTTATAAAAATATGTTTCTTATAAAATTTTTGTATTATAAAGAGACTTACATATTTGTAACGATACATAGTTCCATATCTCAAATATTTAAGGAGATATTATATATAAAATAAGATGTTTTACATATCAGACTGGAGCCCTTAAAGTCATTTTGCCAAAATATTGAGAGAAGCTATTTTGTTTGGAATATTTATAAATGTTTAGAATTGAAATTTAATCAAAATCGTTAAATCCTATTTTGAGAAAATCGACTTTTTCTCTTTTTGCTCTTTACTCTTAATTTTAGGGTTATATATAATTCCTAAAATCCCTCGTGTCAACCCTATGAAAATCCTAGATACCAAGTTTTAGCCCGATCAGTAAAATCGTTTAGCCTCTAGTTGGATGTATAGACAGACAGACGGAAAGTCAAAAACAACCTTTTCGGATTCGGGGGGTCATGAAACATCAAGATTCATCAAAATCTTGAGTTAATTTTTTTTGGCGATCACAACAAATTTTTACCTGTAAGATAGCGAGAAAGTAAAAATGGAAAATTATACATAATTAAAACTGAAAATACAGTCCCAAACAATCTAATTCGACTGCATTTTGCCTTTCATATTTCTAAATGGCAGATTTAAAATATGTAATTGCATAAAATTTATAACTCTAGTCACAAGAATTGTGCGATTTCTACCGATCGCAAAGGGCTAACATTTTAAAATTAGTAGTTCCTCTTTACGAACATGTGTACCTAGACACTGGAACTAAAAAAAATTTTTTTATTAGATTTATTTTAAATTTATTTTTTAACTTGGTTGGAAGAAAATAAAAGCAAGAGGTTTTTGTTTTGTCTCTTTGAAGGAAAAAAAAAATGTTGCGTGCTACTCAGGGTAGCAGTGGGTCTCATTACCACACACAGACTGCCCACTCCTTTTTCTTATCATCCATATTGTTGCACATTGCATGAAGGAGCTGAGATTGATACAAATTACAAATAATGATACGAAGACTCACCATGCACGGTCTTTCTGCAAATACTGATGCATACTGACAGACTGACTGATCGTGTAGGGGCCCTATTAGAGGCTTAAACCATTCAACTATCGAAGCGTTTTATTTTTTGTTCCGAACACTATTTAAAAAAAAAACACGGACCAATAACTCGCTCTCCTTTTCATACCACCTTAACGTGGTGATTTGGACACCCCTGGCTTACAGTACCAACCGTAAACAGACAAACAGGCCAGGGCGATTGCGCCCAACCCTGCCAAATGAGGGCGTCAAATAATTCGCATTGTCACGGATTTTAATTGAGCCGCTACATCAAAATTGCATTACCAATTAATATGATTTAAAAAAACTACAAAAAAAACACACACCCGTTCGACCTTCCTTCTTCCCACTGATTCATATGTGCCGGTGAATACAAACGCGACGTAGTTAGGGTAAATATTAACACGAGCTATAATTGGTACAAACAAACAAACAAACAAACAGAGAGGATATATTCAGTCAAAAACTCAAAGTCTTCTGCGAGTGCGCGACTTTAAACTTTGTATGGCTTAACATAGCCTGAACTTCCAAAGCTGGGTTTGCGCTTGTGCTTTTGAGTCTTAGCTGAAATGCTGAAGCTGGTCAGACAATAATAATAATAATTATTATACAAAACTTAAGGTGGGTGTGTAGGGAACGTGAGATAAATGCAATATTTTTGCAGTTCTTATAAAAAAAATCTTTAGTTCCCGATTGGAAATATTTATTAATATGGATAAAAGTTAGTTCAAGTTTGTAAGATAGAGCTATCTTGATCAAATTATCTAATCCTTTTTGTAAATTAGCTAATCAATAATAATATATATATATATATATAACACGCTTACTAAATTTCACAAAAATGAATGTCTAGTAGTTATAAGTGTATTTTACTCATGGGCGAAGGGTGAGTTTAGGGGGTACAACCACCAACCCCCAAACTTTACCAAAGTTTCTAATATGTAAGCTATAGATGGTCTTGAATTAATCTTCAAATATCTTATAGAGGCATTCACTTTTCAAAACTTTTCCATGGAAGGACCACTCCAAATATCTTCAAAAGGAATTCAATTTTCTAGAAATTTTTAGGCAAATATCACATTAAATGACTTCTAGAACCATATGATATTTAAAAAATACCCGTAATGGGCAACTACAAATAGCTTCTTATGCATTTAATATTTTTAAAAAAAACCTAGCGAGGACCACTCTAATTAGCTTCCAAAAGCATTCAATTTTCAAAAAAGTATTGGAGAGAGACCACATTTAGTTTTTAGTAAAATCCGGGTGAAGACAATTCTAAATAGCTTAAAAGGGAATCCAATTGTGAGCACTTCATAAAATAGCTTTTAGAGCCATTCAATTTTCAAAAATCCACCAAAGGAGACTACACTATTAACATCCAAATTTCAAACAATTGAAGGGTAATCACAAGTTTAAAAATCTATCAAAAGAGCATACATTTCAAACAAATCTTTTTCAAACGAGTATCACTACAAATAGCTTATAAGAGCATCAATTTTCTCACATTAAATGGGATAGAGGTGGGTAGAAAGACCCCCAAAAAAACTTTTTGTTACTTGCTCCCTCACTACTCTTTCACTTTCACACAGATACAATTTCTCCACTAGTGTATAAAGTAACAATGCTTTCATTTCTTAGAGTTAAACAATAAGTCTTTCCCTACGCCCATGAATTTTTACTTCATAATCGGATCCATGACGTGGCCAAGACCAGACGTTGAAGATTTGAATCCTGGTCAGTTAGTTCACTTAGTTCTCTTAGTTCACTTCGTTCTAACTGGTGCAAAATCACATGTGCTACAAGGTTTTCTCAATTTGCTAAATGTATTGTCTCATGTGTTAATTCCACTTATATTATGTTAAAAGTCTTAAATACAGTAAATTACTTATACAACAGGGCCTGCATTCACTAAAGTATACCAATCTAATCCAACGCAAGTATGAAAAGGGCGCAACTTTGCTTCTAATATGCTACCCAAGATGTGCTCTGTTGACTTTCTTCGTTTCTGCATTCACTCAAAAAGGTACAGACTCGTGACAAAAACAACAGTGGCTTCATTACAAACGTCACTATTTGCAATTTAAAAAAAAAATCGTGTTAATAATTTACTTCCAAATTCAATACGGCTTTATTTTAAATATGTACTGAAAATTGTAATAAATAATAACTATTTTTAAAATTAACAATTTGTATATTATATACTTGGGTATTTTCATACAAAAATAAAATATTAAGTTAAGAGTTTTAGTTGCGTTATAAAATATATTTAAACACTTTATAATGTGCATTCAATATGCTGACACGAGTCATTGAGCCACCGAGCTGATCCAGAAATACATTTAGTTTTGATAATGCCGCTAGAGGACCTGCCAATTGGTGGCTAGATTTTATTTATTTATTTCATTTGTTTTGAAAATGCCACTATGGCTGCATATGTTAATCTAAATCTCTATCTTAAAAATTTGAAAGAATAATAATAATTTTACTTTATTGACGTAATCGATGAATGTACGTTAGTTTTAAATTTTTTGAAATTATATAGGCCTATATTTAATTTGTTTCAATAATGGAATTCATTGTGTAGCTGTCATTCAAGTTATTCTCAATGGAGTTTAGAAACTTATATTAATACAAATATGACGTCAATAAGTATACATTACTAAGAGGTTTTACAAATAAAACGTATGATTGACGAACTTAACATTTCAAATTCAAGCAAGATGCTCCTACATAAACGTCCATGTCGTGTTTGTTGGGGGATTTTCCAAAGGTAGGCATAGCATCTTAGAACGTCTTAGTTAATTGATAATAACAGTATTAGGCCAATTTAACAGTATCTTTGGAATGTTTTTAAATATTTATTTTCATATATAGAGTACATTCCTCTAAGTCTTAACGCTTAACATGATTTAAAATATATTAGTTAGGGTCATGATTTGTTATCACTGTAGCTTACTTTAGATTTAAACAAAATAATGTGCTTGTCTGAATTATTTGAACTTTATTTCTTTTGTTAATTAATAATTAAATTAAAAATATCGATATACGAAATCATTAATACAAACTGTAATCAAATAGGCCTAATCTGTCCACTCGCCTGATTTAATAAGGCTGTGTTTAATTTACTCTAACTACTAATTTTAATAATAACTTCAATTTTTTTTGTAAAAGTTTAACCAAATTCAGCAGTGAACTATTTTATAAAGGATTTTAAACTAATGTTTAGTAATATGCAGCTTTTATATTTTTTGAAGTTACATTATTTGTATGTGTAATAGAAAAATTATCTTAAAAATAATTGTTAATATTTCTATTACACATATACCGCAATAGATTATAGTAACTTAAAATTAAATTCTAATTACATTTTACCATTGAATAAATATTATTTTGCTATTTGATATAATAGTAGCATTATGAAGAACATAAAAATATACAATTTTAAGAAAACTTTAATACCATCTTAGCTTGTATTGAATTATATTATTTTGTAAAACATACCAGTATTTATTTCCTACGTTTAGAAAATAAGTATGCTCTGGTCAAAATTGTGCGATACTCGTAAAAAAAATTCAGACCAAAATTTTCTGTTGTAAATTAAAAACCACTACATGAGATAGTAGAGAAAGAAAGACTGAGATGGTATGTGCATGTAATGAGGATGTTAGAGTACATGAGCCAGTAGAGAAAGAAAGACTGAGATGGTATGGGCATGTAATGAGGATGTTGGAGTACATGAGTTAGTAGAGAAAGAAAGACTGAGATGGTATGGGCATGTAATGAGGATGTTAGAGTACATGA
>CABFVX010000573.1:135892-147407 GCA_902151425.1 Timema shepardi
AAGCAAGACTGAGATGGTATGGGCATGTAATGAGGATGTTGGAGTACATGAGTTAGTAGAGAAAGAAAGACTGAGATGGTATGGGCATGTAATGAGGATGTTAGAGTACATGAGCTAGTAGAGAAAGAAAGACTGAGATGGTATGGGCATGTAATGAGGATGTTAGAGTACATGAGCTAATAAAGAAAGATAGACTGAGATGGTATGGGCATGTAATGAGGATGTTGGAGTACATGAGATAGTAGAGGAAGAAAGACTGATATGGTATGGGTATGTATTAGGCTGGAGGAGAATATACCAAAGACAATGATGGGAAATAAATATTTAGGAAAAATACGGTAAGGGAGCCCTATAGAGAGATGGGAGGAGCAGATAACAAAAAGTGTGCAAGTGAGAGGAGAGTAATGGAAGCAATTAAAGGAGGATGATTAGTGACAGGATATAGAAAGATGGGGACATTTTTACTAAACAAACCCGGCAACAGGCTGGAAGGAGTTTATAATAATGATGTTTTGTAACTTTAAATAACAAAATTCCTAGATTACTGTGAAGCCTATTAAATTGCAAAAATAGATCAATAATTAAATACTTAATGATATAGTAAACTATATAAATGGCATATGTGTAATTTATTGCACTTAGTTTTAGAGGATAATTATTATTGTTTATAAAAATTTGTAAGTATACAAAAAACTTTATATGTTTTGTTTGAATTATGTTAGAAATAAAAATATAAGATCAGAATCTCTCGTTTAAATCCTACAAATGTCACTCAAAGTTGAACTAGATAAATATTTATCCGATTCAGTAGAATAACTTTCTGAAATATATCAATTGTATTTTATCATCTATAAAAATTATAGCTTTCCCCTAAAATACAAACGAAGTTGTTAAACATGTTACGCTTCAGTGATAAATGCTACCAGTATTACTCGGTGATTTTTATTTGAAACAATTTGAATGTAAGTCTCATAAGTTCGAAAAGAAATTTTGTCGGCAAAAAAAGAAATCCCAAGGGACCTGGCAATCCCTCATAATGCGTCAGGTAATAAACTTTTCTATAAAAAAAACTAAATTAAAAAAAGCTATATGTTTTATTTTCATGCGACAGTATTTTTAATGTCTCCCAATTGTCGCATTCAATCAAAGTTTGATCGTAAATTGTGGCTATAAATTAATGCTTGAGCTTGAAATTCATCAATCAAGTAGATTTTTTATGACTTGAAAAAGGGAGATCGGGGTAAAATTTGTCGCCCTCCTGTTTCTTGTTTATTTTAACGGGCGCCATTTTAACGACCCATGGGAATTGGTTGGGTTAGTGCCGAGTTAAAATGACTTAATCCAGTGTGAGTGGCTTCAACAAGAAAGACTCGATAACTATATTATTTTCAATCTGGTAAAAAAACAACAAAAAAAACGCGCTCCTAATACTAAATACAGTTTAAATTAAATTTACTGGAATCTGGCTATATTTAAAAATACCTTTGCTATTTCGACATGTAATTAGATCAGTGTTGGATCAGGTTCTATTGATTATTAAAGTAAAACTTATATTTAAATTGACCGGTCATGTTAAAAATTCTATTATCTAACTGGCTTTTGATTAGCTCAATTCTCGACCTCTTTCTCTAATGAAGTCTCTATCCAAACTCACTTATAATGACACCGGAACAGTGACTCATAAGGTCTTTCCTAGTCATACTTATTACGCCTAAAGTGCGGTGTTACACTAAATACAGGATGACATCCACCTAAACTAGAATGGAATGAGCTGGATTCGCAAATGAAACTGGCCCATTTCGTTCTGTTTTAGGTAGGTATCGTCTTGTGTTAGGTTTCAAGCCGCACTTGAGGTGCACAAATTCTAACTGTGTAACTGGCCCTATGTGTACAAGTAAAATTTTGGCCATTGGTAAGTGTCCAGATCTAATATATATATATTAGATCTGGACACTTACCAACGAATATATATATATATATATATATATATAAATTGCATAAAATGTATCATATTTCAGTTGGAAAAACTACGGGCTAGGGTGAAATTATATATTTTATAAATATATAAGTAAAATTTTAGCCATTGGTAAATGTCCAGATTATATATATATATATATACATATATATAATCTGAACATTTACCAATGGCTAAAATTTTATATATATATATAATCTGGACATTTACCAATGGCTAAAATTTTACTTATATATTTATAAAATATATAATTTCACCTTAGCCCGTAGTCTTTCCAACTGAAATATGATACATTTTATACAATTTAAATACTCGTATATGTGCATTTAAATTGTATAAAATATATCATATTTCAGTCGGAAAGACTACGGGCTAAGGTGAAATTATATATTTTACAAATATTTCCAGAAAGAAATTCAACCCCTGAATGATAAGTTATTATATATGCTGGACAATCTCCCCCAAAGCCACTTCCCAGAAAATAATTCAATTCTACAACACTCAGACCTTTCATGTGTATATAATGACATAATAAACCGACTTCTTGGTGTAATGGTTGAAGGCCCTGGCTACACACCTACATGTCCCGGGTTACATTCCCGACTGGCGCTGGGTGATTATTCTTGAAAGAGGAATATTTCCAATGATTATCAGATTTTGGTTAATTAGGCCTAAGTTTGGTTAAGATACTCATTGGTTCCACCCCTGTAACATTCACTATCATCATCCCCTCATCTCACCGGGATATGGAAAGAGCCTCCAAGGAAAGGATGTACGACTAGTACATTCAGTCATCCCATAAATAACTTTACATTAGTACTACCTAATCGTTCCACAAACTTATCTACAGATTTATGTAGACCAATAAGGCCACTATTATAATTTTTATTATTACTATTATTATTATTAATATACTATAATAAAGGAAATTAAAATTGAATTATTTATATTAGTGGAATCGCGTAAATGTTTGCAGGCTCTGAGTGAATGTGTAAAAAAATAGTTACTCAGTTGATAGCGTAGAGAAAGGACCACCGGTTAGTAATAACATTTTGGTAAATATAGTTCCAAATCATCAAACATACCCATGGTTTGGAAAATAAATAAAGCAGAATGTTCCAACTAAAAATTAGGATTACGTTTGCTTGAATTAAATTCATAGACATATTATAGATTTGGCTTTAAAAAAACCCCACCAATGTTACAATGTAGGTTCTGAAACGTATCAGAACAAACTGATTTTTTTACGTTAGACCTATTGTATTAAGAGATGGTGGTATATATGTGCGATAAGGAAAAAATCCCGGATTTTATTTCCGTCTATAAGTTTAGTTTTTTAAACTTATATTTGAACCATTTTGGTGAATAGCACATGTTCCTAAACAAACATTAATCTAAATAACTTTTATATTTAACATAAGTTATATTAGCAGGTTAAAAAAATAAAGTGATACTGAAATATAATAGTTAATATTTTTTTAAATATGTTATATATATTATAATGATTTATAATGTCGGAACATTACAACAATCGAATACAAATTCTGTGACAGTGTCCACCCAAATAACTCTGTGATTCCTGATAACGTATGTTAAACCAATTACGTATTCAACGCAGTATTTTAATTAAAGATCAACACTGTTTGCTTGTTAGTTGAAAATTGTTTCTCCACGACCCACTAACTCCAATAATTAGTCATAATTAGCAATATAATCACCCTTCGATTATTATTAGTATTGGTAATGTCGTCGCTCAACTTGATATGTGAAATATTTTACTAATTGCGAAAAGGTAAATTTAGGCAGAACCGATTTGAGCTAGATTGTTTTTTTTAAAGCAAAGTAGTCAACTTTATCAATATTTAAAATTCAACTTAAAAACATGGTTGTTTAATTCTTGGTGACACTGACGAATTGCCATTTTGATCCCCATGTTTTTTACATCATGAACAACAGAGAACAACACTTGTTATGTGAATTAATTATATTAATATAATTTTGCTACCCTCCCAACTATATAACTCTTAATTCTTTTTACCATTGCTATCATTTCTTAAATCTGTTATTCCAAGTAAAGTTCAACGTAATTGTATTTGAGATATATTTTAAGATTTTTACTAATATCGACACTTTCGAATACCATATGATTCGAAGGATCAAGGATTAGAACGTCTCATCTCTATAAAACTCATAATGTCTTGTTGCTATGTTGACACCTTGCACCTTAATTTTGGCGTAAGCCATATTTTGAATTTAAAAAAAAAATCATATCCCTACCATTAGGATTGTATCTGGGTCAACAAATACACAAATACTAATTCTTAGATCAGTGTGAGCTTGAACCAGCTCGACTTGGAACGGTAGTCAAGATTACTTTTATACCCTAGACGGTGGTCAAATTGTCTAAGGCATCAGTCTAACACTGTTCTAAAACTATAGTTATAGGGGGAGGGGGGGAAGCCGTGGTAAAATCCTCATCTTGGTAGGCAGGAGGCAATTTTCCGCATGGAATTTATCACTGATTTTCCCATTCCGTTTTAAAGTTAATGCGCGCTATCTTCTTGGAAGCTAGATTTGTAGAACCTTTCTCGATCACTCATAGAAATTCAGTGCGGAAGGCAACGTGAAACCACTGCACTTATTCCCCAACTTCCCTAGCTAATATGCTTGGAGCGGGCAGGTGTTAATAACCAGCAGAAGGTCGGAGTATTTGCGCTCCTATGGTTAGATCACTTAGATGCGGAAGAAAATGAAATCATTCTCCGGGGTGAAAACTCTCAATAATAATAATAATTATTATTATTATTATTATTAGCACCGCGTCTTACTACCCATCCGGGTTATACGCACTTACGCTAATGTGTAATGAATGGTAGGGTGATTGTGAGATAAAATGGAGGACCCACTGTTTAACGTGGAATCCGAACCAAAGTGGAGGTCTGGAATTCCTCGCATTCACAAGATGTCTTGTCAGAGGTGAAGGAAGGGTTTGGTAATCAGATAAATCTGTGCCGGGACCGAGGATTGAACCCCGGCCACCAGCACAGAAGTCTGATACCTTACCCCTAAACCACCAGGTCACCAAATTTAATCAATCAAAAATTACCCTTCTTAAATATACCTCTGAATTAAAACCATCAATTACCATGATTTTAAACATAAGCATTAGCTAGAAATAAATATTTTTTAAAATAAGAGGCTTGTTTTCCTACATTGCCGATTGTAGCACGTGTCGGTGAAGGAACCTAGCCGTGCAATGGCGCGGATCGGGTTTGGAAACGCTGCTCTAATTTAAATGTCCTCCCTCATAAAACCCGACTTCTGAATTTCTAGTCGTCCCCCATTTACCCGTCTTAACCTCCCTACAACAATCATCAAAACAGACCACACCCTAGCGTCATGAGAAGCGTATCATTAAGACGTGTTTTACGTAAGTCTTTTAAAGTGTTGATAGGATAATTGCTACGTCTTCTCTTACCCTCACATCCGCTTTGTAATTATAGAGACATCCCCTTTCCCCTTAGAGGCCAATCAAATGCTCTAGGAGAGGAAGGCACTAGGTTAGAAAGAACCACCCTGTATCCCTTTCCCCCCTTCTCCTCTCTCTCTCTCTCTCTCTCTCACACATCAAACACACCCTTAAGGCTCAGATGTTAGCTGCCAAGGAAGAAGGGGGAGAATGGGAAAGAGGAGGGAAATTAAATTGCGGCCGTGCGAGTAATTTTCAGGGCACAAAGAACGAGTTATTGCAGACACTGATATTTCGAGAACATGAAATACACCAAAGCGTTCGCATCATTTTCGGTGGCTGGCAGTTTGGATGCTTTGAGCAATTTCATTTTTGGATGTATAAAGTTGAAATTAGTATCGGTTGGGGATGTGTGGTGGGGAAAGGGGGTAAGAAGGAGAGTGATTGAAAGAGAATAATTATACGCTAGAGAGAACGTAGATTTGCTTGAATCGCTTAACTATGAGACAAACAGGATTTTTATCGAATCCTCCATGGGGTATTTAAATTAGAAGGGGTGGGAAGTTTATTTGTATTCAGGGGAGTCTGAAATAGAGACCTAGTGTGTGAATTTAATCAAAATGGTGATATGTTCATTATAACAGTAGTTTTAAAAAAATCCTTAAAATTATAAAGCGATTTATAGTCACTTAATTAACTACCTTGTCTGTCATACGCAGTGATGGAACCGTTAAAGATAAAATAAACACCTCTATAATGTTGCTACTAGAATAATCTATTTACCATTCCTGTTATCATGGTAATGAGAGTTCTCTTCTTTATGTCTTCCCTCCTTCTCTATATACCTTAAATAAATCTATAACAAACTATAAATCATTAGATATTTTTTTAATCATTAATAGTCGTTATGATCTGTGGTCTTGGGGTAAAGTGCTTCCCTCAGGACCCAATGTCCGTGGACTCAAACCCAGCTGGGGTCGGCAGATTTTTCTAGAGAGATAAAAACCCGTTGCACAATTTCCTTCGGAGGGGAAGTAAAGCTTTCGGTCCCGTTTAGATTGTGGTGAGTAAAATAACCCTGAAATGTACGTATGTGAAAATACTTTTCCTGGGAAAATTGGCAGGCCCTTTCGCGTTCGCATATAGAAATTCTCGTGTGGTTATATAATCAATCGTTTTAAGTGCACGTTAAAATACCTCAAATACATAGATGATTAATATCTTTCCACGAGTATCATTAAATGTTTTTTTCAACCATAGCAAATGTTTCTCTGTTGGTTTCTTCTTTTTTTTATCAATTTCCCCTTACAAACCACAGGTGAGCTAATTTAAAGGATGAAAACCGTATAATGGCCACCTTTCCCCTAGAAGATATATCGTAATTCTAGCGGTATTATAGAGAGATAACTAATTTTTAAATTTCAACTAACCGTGTAGGTAAATTTATGAACTACATGTTATAGAGTGTGCTATATATTTTCAAGTATTCATACGTCAAGTAATGTGAATTGAAATGTAATTTTTATTTTTGTCATGTTGATTTATTTGAGGCACTTTATGAACACTGCCATTCCACACATTCACAAGTTGTGATTAATACACGTCTTGTCAGAGGTGAAGGAAGGGTTTGGCAATCAGATAAATCTGTGCCGGGAACCGAGGATTGAACCCCGGAACCCCAGCACAGAAGTCTGACACCTTACCCCTAGAGTGCCAGGTCACCATGAGGAATGTTGAATTTAGAGAAAGTGTACACTTATTTGTGTGGAGGGAGAGTGGAAACTCATTTTGGAAAACCCACCCTCAGCACACCCGACTGGGAATAGAACCCGGATCTTCCTGTCATAGATTGACAGAGTAACGCCTTAGACCATGCGGCCACTGAAGAAAGTTAACTAATTTAGAAAACTAAGAACTATATAATTAAAATTAAAATTTGATACTAATCAGCTTAATTTTTTTTTGGTCCTGTGTTCTTTCATATTAGCTTTGTATGTTAATATATGTACTGTATTTCTTTTACATGTTGTGGCGCAAAATTGCAGAGAAACAAGTTGATTATATTTAATTTATCATATAAAGAGAAAGTATTGTGATTGTGAAAATATTGATATCGATATTATGACGAATCTTTACATTGTATGTAAACACGAACCCAAAAATTTGGATTTTACAATTCTCTCTGTTTGTCCCTGGTCACGAATCTAAAACAGTTTGATGGATTTTGTTATAACTTGAAATTTATATTTTATTTAATTACACCTCAAATTTTTATTTACGCCTTAGTGCTTCAATTATAAGGGCAGTTTATTAATGAGTGATTTTATAAAATTCCATATTTTTAATAGATGGCGTTAGCGATTTTGTTTAAAATGCATATTCAGGATTTGTTTGACATTAAAATATAGTGGTGTGTAGCTAGCTTGTTTTTCTGCAAACATTCGTTGAAGGATAGTCTATTGATGGGAAATGTTTGAAAATACGAATTATTTTCCAAATAACTTTAACGAACTTGTTTAAAATGTAGATCTATATATGGGGATGATGTGGTATAGTATTAAAACAAACACTGTGTACAGTACTTGTTTTTGGGGTAAAAACTCATTTTCCGGTAGTTTAAAAATGACACATTTTTTTCAAAAACTGAAAATATTCTTAAAATGGCCCTATTTGGTTTCAAATGGATATATTGGGAGTATTTGAAATGACGAATAGCCCTGTATACTTGGTATGGGTAGACATTCTATAAAGGGTTGTTTACTTGTGAGTGACTTTTGAAAATTCGAATGATTTGGAAAATGCTTATAACAATTTTACTTAAAATTGTATCTGGGGAATGTTTGAAATGGACATGACAAATAAAGCTGTATACTATAGAAGAGATATTTGCTTATAGGTAGTTTGCTGATTACTTTTTTTTAAATTTGCTATCTTTTAAAAAAATACTTTAGTGATATTGTTCAAAATGGATTTTTGTAAAATTTGATTTTTTTTAAATAGCTCTAACGATTTGGTTCAAAATTGAAATTGGTGAGCTAGTTTACATTATGATTAATAATGTAGCTTTATTTATTAAAACTAATTAAATTAATTGTTACAAATTATAGAAATTATAGATATTTTGAATTTAAAAACATTGATCTTGACGATTGAATTCCAAATGGTGCCTGAGAATACTTTTTCATGATAAATAAGTTTTAAGATTTTATTTTTACTAATTACAAATAATTTAATAATAGATTACAAATCATTTATTTTCGATTTTTTTAAAATATATATTTTAAGAATTTTGTTTAAATTTATATAAAAGAGTGTTTATTATGATTAACAAATTGTGTGATTGTTTTTATGGAGAAAACATACTTACTCAAAGCCTATTTTTGAAAATTATCTTCAAAGTTAGAATACACAATAATTCGAAAGAGTTTGTGCGATTGTGTCGTACAATTTATTTTAGTCTAAATAACTTACTTCTAACCATACATTTATAGCATTCCTTACTAAAATTATGAACATCACTAGAAATTTTAAATAACAGTCGATCTCGGTGATCTTGTTCGCCTCAGGCTCGACAGATTTTTCTTGAGTGATAAAAACCAGTAGCACAACTTCATTCGAAGGGGCACTAAACCCATTTGTCCCATGTTATTATGGCATGTTAAAAAAAAACCGTGAAAGGTATGTGACAATACATATCTTGCGAAATTTGTAGGCTTTTTTCTTTCTCTCTTGTCCTTATAATTTCAGTACGGAAACCATCTAATAATAATAATAATAATAATATTTAGCACCACGTCTTACTACCCATTCGGGTTATACGCTTTAAGTACTAATTACTCTAATGGAAAAACCATTTAGGAAAAACCACCCTCAGTTCACCCGACCGAGATTCGAACCTCGATCTCCCCGTCCTCAGCAGTCGAGCTAAACACGACAAGCGCGTTAGTCAACTACGCCACCGAGGCGGGTCGGAAACCATCTTACTTTCTGAACTTCCCTAGTACATATTCCTTAGACCAGATGGTGTGTGTAACACTAACCAGACGAAAGACTTAGTGTATGTCCGGCCCCAGATGGATGGGAAGCGTATCAAACATTCCTTCGGTTCGAAAAATCATCATCGTCAACATTAAATTTAATTACTAGAAATGTCGGGCGCAAAAATTTAGGTTTTCATTTTTCTAAAAGGAATTTTCCATGAAAATTGAACTCTACTTTCAACGATATTGAACGTAGTAAGTTAAAAAAAAATACCTATATATAATAACATGACAAAAGAGAAAAAAACTAACCAACGGAAGCAGACACGACCAAACAGTCCTGCAATCGATTCCTTCCCGGACACATTGATTCCGCGAACAAACCCTCTCCGTGTTCGTCCGTAGCTACATTCCCTACGGCGGGAGACAACAATATGCTGTGTACTGGTCGTGTGTGTGTGTGTGTGTGTGTGTGTGTGCGCGCGCGCGCGCTAGGCTCGATCGCCCTTTGTTTCCACCGATCCAGTGGCGTATTTCGAGGGAGGCAACAAGAGGATAGAGGGGGGTGGTGTGGTGGCAACGCTGGACTCAGTCTCCATACGATTTATGACTCGCAAGGGGTGGTCGGGAGTAGGCGGGTGTTGGCAGATGGGAGCAATTCTGACCGCACAATGCATACATCTAGTTTACATAGTCTAGGGAAAAAAATAAATAAAAGGAGTGAGACGGTAGGAATGGACTTATGTTTAAAAAAAAAAGCTTTGTTCTCTATTCTGTTTGACACACAAATGTATTGCGATAGGGGTGTTTTATATTTCTGTATTTGTGCGTTCTTGCATAATTTTAAAACTAATTAATTAATTTAGACGATTTTTTTGAACCTTCGTAAGCCCCGACAAGAACACACCTTCGGCTTATTTATTTTTTCAATATTCTTCTATCCCGAACCGGTGGGCACAGACGGACAAAGGCGTTAGTCTCGTCTAACCTGTTCTGTCAGTGACGGATGACTAGAAGGTCAAAAATTGAATCACTGGCAAGTATAATGAGGTGTTATTTCATTGTATTTACCAGTCATGAAGGTAATTAAAATGTCAATTAAATGAGATTTTCTTTGTGAAAGTCAGTTAAAAAAAAAGGTCACGGAAGTAGCTTTTAGGCCATGTATTTTTGTGAGCCAAGCTCATTAGGGAGGTAAGAATAATATTTTAATCAAACTTTGTTCAAAATTATCTTATCTTTACAACCACTCAACTGTGATGATAAAGTTCAGAAATTAGGAAATCTTAAATATCAGAATTGACGAAATTTTGAAAGAAGATATAGGTATGAGGGAATTGTTAGTTAGTTATGAAAAAAGTTATAAGTTATTCACATAATTCGGTGGACATTGTACCTTTATTTCCTAGATTTTTTCCAACTCTCTCCACGCAAACTATTGGTACACTTACTCAAATTTAAACCTTACTCATTCCTAATACATAACGTAATTAGTGTATAAGCCTAGACCTATAACCTGAATGGTTAGTAAAACGCAATGCCAAATTCCTTTTATAAATAAGGATTAAAGATAAAAATCAAAAGTAATTTTAAATACCTCCTTAATAGTTTTTAAGAATACATAATTTGAAAGCGAATAATACAGGATAGTACAGTTGTTTTTTTTAGCAACCCGTCTTACTATTTGTTCGGATTATACACTAGTGTATTAACTACGATATTGGTTTTAGGGATTATTATCTGAATTTGCGTGAAGGGAGAGTTTAAAACCATTTTGGAAAAATTAACCCTCGGTACACTCGACCAAGATTCGCACCTAGATCTCCCAGTCATTGACTAACTAGTCTAATGTAAGAGTAGTAGCGTGTTTGTGGGCGTGGTCCAATCTCCTGCCGAAGAAGGGGAAGGGGGTAAAGGGGTTGCTTTTAAATAAACACCCCTTTATCTCCCTGGAAAACCCTTTAGTAATTCTAGGAAAATAGAAGCGTGTTTCACAACGAGGTGTAGAGAATATTAAATCAGGTAGCTTCACGTCAGATCCGTAATTTTATTGAGGTCATTGGCCACTGCTTGCTGTAAAAGAGATTCACG
>CABFVX010000573.1:147509-159481 GCA_902151425.1 Timema shepardi
TTTTTTTTTTTTTTTTTAGATAGCGAGAATAGTTAAAGCTTGCCACACACCGAATCGGATCGGAACAGATAGGAACGGTTGGAATCAGAACACTTCGAATGGAAACGATTTTTGCCAGCACACTGGTTCGGAATTCAATTCATATAATTCGGAAGACAACAACCAAAGAGTTACATCGATTTTTAGTGATTTGGTGATAGTGAGTGATAACAACAGTGAAGAGCAGGTAATGGTGGTTTTTGTGTGCATTGCTTCCGATGCCGATGAAGAGGAAGAATATGAGGAAGTGGTTTCGAAAATACTTTGAGTGCATGACAAACAGTAAATACAACATACAATTTCAGAGATTTTCTCCCACCGGCGTAGATCGGTTCATCGCATCCTTTTGTTTAGGAGGTTGATATTTCAAATCGATTCATCGCACATCATGAGGTCTTGAGGAGGTCAAATTCTGTCGTTCCACCGCACCTGTCTCTCTGCCTGTTGTTTACAAATACATGTTTGCCTTTGATCGATTAACCAGTCCCTAAGAGGTTGTCGATCGACCCTCGATCAAGATTGTTTCAACCAAACGCTTTACAGCAATCATTGTTGACAAACACATATTCTGTAAAATGTGGCTTATTAAATCCGGTAAAATAGTGTTGCGATGTGCTATAAGTGGCCAAAAGTGTGGTGTTTATAGAACAACCGATAGTAAAATGTCTATGGTTGCGCGAGTTTCCGGAGATCACAGACATGAACCACTCACAAACAACAAACTTGAAACCGAAGAGGTAAGCTATATTTAGTAACAATACTGGCTGTAACAACACAATGTATATATTATTTATTATTCAATAACTACTGTTTCTTATTAATTATTATTTATTGCTTTTATTTATTCTTTCCGATCCGTTCATCTGTTGAAAGAAAATAGTTGAAGGATATTACTACAAGGCCGAACAAAATCATACGAAGAAGTGGCCCCGGTTGTGACAATATACAACATGAGCACTTTGACAACTTACTTCAAGTAATTTATCGTAAGAGACGATCGGTTATGGAAAAATCGCCTAAAAACCTGGATGAAGCCATTGCGATGGTAAGCGAGAAACAACAATCACTAACATCGGGAAGACAAGAAATGTTTGTTTTCGTGCATGAGAGGACGGTCTGTGTGTCTTGTAAAATAAAATCTCGAAATTATCTCTGATCCAGATGTTCTATTATTTGCCGATAAAACTTTCTAGTACGCTCCCAAGTGGTTCTTACAAATGTACACAGTGCATGGCTACAGAAATGGAAATTACTTGCCATTGGTTTATTATTTCTTGAATGGGAAGACTCAAGAACATTATGTTGATGCGTTCACATTTCTCAGGAGTTTGTGTTTATTTAAGGCTTGCAGCTCATACCAAAATTCGTGACTTGACTTTGAGGTTGCTGCTCATAACACCATACGCCAGGTGTTTCCTATTTTGTGAAATTCGAGGATGCAGATTCCATTAAGGGCAGTCATGGTTCCGGAAGATAAATGGCATGGCGCTACTGAGAACTGAGTTTACGAAATTCAGCGAATCGGGTACTGGTTAAGATCATTTCTCGGACTATCCTACGTGAATCTTACAGATGTCGAGGACATATTTGTGGGACTTTTTAGTGATGCTACAAATTCTGAGTTTTTAAAATTTACTGATTATGTTTATGACAACTATATTTCTGAAGACGGCAATTTCCCTCCAGCTATGTGGGCGTTGAGCCAAACAAATGACACACGAATTACGAATTCGACTGAGTCGTTCCACTCACATTACAACTCCCAATTTTATACAACACATACTTGAATATGGTTATGCATTGGGTTCCTTAAGGAGAAACTCACATAAAAATAATAGCGATGCACATGAACATAGGTCAGTGACACAAAAGGAGAAGGCACATCATGCTCAAATCGTATAATTGTGGAGTCAGTACGATTCAGGCTCCATATCGCTCACTCAAATGGTTATGAAAATCGGCCCAAGGAAGAAAACTCTAGCGTTAATATGAGTTCATAATGTTAGACATTTTGTATTGACTATGATTTTGATCAAATGGAAATGATTTTTTAATATTTTTAAATAAAGATTTCAATTAAATAAAGATTAGTTAGTGTGTATCTGTAAGCATTTGATGTGAACATATAAATTGAAGTTACCAAAATAATTATTGAAAGAAAATGGTTTACTCAAAACTCAATAGATATGTTCTACCTGTGGTTGGGTGCTATGAGTCGATACGAGTGTTAGGTACGATTAATTTATATGTACGATGAATCGATTGATGCTCTCTCCCAGATATTTTCCTTTTTAACACAGTCATACTTAATGTCTGTTAGCAATGTAATAAATCACAAAGTACTGTTATTATTTTATTTATTTATTATTTAGCACCGAGTCTTGCTACCCGTTCGGGTTATACACTTTAAGTACTAATTACGCTAATGCATTAGGAATTGGGAAGGTTGAATTAGAGGAAGTGAAGCTGCATTTGCATGGATGAAGAGTGGAAAACCATTTAGGAAAAACTACCCCCGTTCACCCGACCGAGATTCTAACCTCAATCTCCCCGTCCTCAGCAGTCAAGCTCAACACGACTAGCGCGTTAGCCAACTACGCCACCGAGGCGGGTCACAAAGTACTGTTGAACTAAATTGATTATGTTCATCCAATTTTTTTTAAATAATCAAAAATTGTTAAGGAAACATTGACCAACATCAAAAATGGTAAAATGAGCGCGAGTGTAGATCATGCAATAGTCCAGTGCTGAGAACGCATGCGCATAGCATAGGAATCCATCGGAATTCGTCAAAGTACTACCTCCCGGCAAACCGTTTCGTTCCGTTCCGATCTGACGTTGACGTTTTAAATCTGATCCAAGCCAATGTGCAGGCCTTCATTAAAATACAGGTAGAAGAAAATGTACGGTGCGTTCCGTTCCAATCCGATACAGTATGCGACAAGCTTAACCAGGATATTATATCTAATATCACGCTAGAGCCAAAAAAAACTTGTTGAAGTGGGCTTTCCTACATCCTCCATTTGATAACATTCACATAGGGATAAGTTTAATGTATATTTTTTATATTACTGCATCTTACTATCCGTACGGGATTTACGTAATTAGTCTATGTACTAATCACATTAATGCATTAGGTATGAGGAAGTTTGAATTAGGACTTGCACCTGTATTTACTTGGAGAGAGATTGTAAAACCCTTTAGGAAAATACCCTAATTCCACCCAACCAGGTTTTGATCCCGCGTTTTCACATCCGTATTGTGAGGGTGGTGCCTTAAACGAGCGGTATTAAATCTGGGGTACGTGAAGACTATTTAGAGGGTAGCTTACGTACAATTTGAAATATATTAAGCCATTGACCATTCGGCCACCGTCTATTAAAATAAAAAGTTTAAATTTTTGTTGTATTTTTAAAAAACATAGTAAAACGGTTTCATAGGTCTCAAATTTCAAGTATAATACATAAAATTTCAGCCATGATATACACGTCTGGTTCAATCTGTATTACTTAAGATAATCAAGCTAAATACTGTCCTTGGGGTGAGACGGGCTCGAATATCAAAATAAACAGCGGCGAATGATTTTATTTTCCTGATAATTCAACCTGATATAAAGTCTTGAGGTCTTGTTTTAAATGTCCAAACCACACCCACCCATACCCGCTCGTACCACCCTTACCTTTCATAATTTGTCTGCCACAAAAATAATCAGCGATACAGAAGTACTACCGTACATCTGTGACCGAACAAACCTAGTGGATATTAACTGCTAACGTCATTAGCCATAGAGAAAAGTAACTCTCTTTTCCTCTCTTACTAGCTAGTAAGCATCTTTCGTAGCCATAATGTTTATATTAATTACAAATATCACCATAAATTAAAGATAATTTTAGCTATGGGATATGCAGATATAGTTTTTTATTTTATTTATTAACTCATGATTTATTTAAAGCTAAGTTATTCATAGGCACATGTTCTAATTTTCATATATTTTTTAATCACCACTTATACTAATTTTTCAGGTTATACGCTAATATGATAATTACTCTAAAAGGGCATAGATGAGCTAGGATGCATTTTACAGGTAATATACCCGCATTTGTATGTGAGGGGAGTGAGAAACCATTTAGAAATAAACCCGCCCTCCGTAGATCTGACTGATATTCGAACCCCGATCTCCCCGTTATCAGCAGTCCAGTATAATACGAGTTAGACCATTCAGCCCCTGAAGCAAGTGATGTAATGTTAGAACAAAATTTTTAAATATATTTAATGTATGGGCAATTTATTATTTTAAATACTTCGAAGATCAGTGTGATTTTGTGATTCCAACTTGGTTTTATGTGGTGTTCCATTCGTGCTGGTTTATATCATATTGTGAAGATATTATTCTTGAAATTAGATTTTTAAGGTAATTAAACCTTGTTTTCTCTCTCTCTCTCTCTATTGGTCTTTCAGAAAGATTTACGTTTTGTTTAATTTTTCTTAAATGGAACTACAGATTTTCTTTTAACTATTTTTATTGAATGGGTGCTAAAAGTTGAAAATTTATACGAGTTATTGATGGGTATATAGCTCTATGTGATATTATTGGTTTGTTTATGTTTTACTATTTCTCTGCTTTCACTATTGTGAATTATCTTAAGAAGGGTATCTTTTAAGTGTTTTAAATTTACGATGAAAATCCATCCTTTAACCCACCTCCCAACTATGTTTCTCAACCCCCCCACCCCCCAACCACCACCTCCTAAAATTGACTTGTTAATTACATATACATAATTTATTTAAATCAAGCTTTGACCTTTTATTTTGTAGTGAGATCAATTTTACTAATTATATACACATTATTTAAATTACGAATACCACCAAAAATTGTAGGTAATATGTTAAGTAGTTATTTTCTTTTTGTTCAGATAATTAGAAGCCCTATAGTAGAAATATATAGACACTTATATTATATATTATGTAGTGTACGTACGTATGATATGTATATACGTATATCTATGTATACTTGTAATAATAATAATAATAATAATAATAATAAAATAGCAATAATAATTAAAATGCATTATAGAATGCTTGAAGATATTAAATACAGACACAAATAATAGTTTGACAATATTTTTTCAAAAGGATTATATAAAAATAAAATTTAACATTATTTTGAAGCGCTAAAATCATATTAAGTATCGAAATTCATGACTGAATATTTGTTTTGATTGTAGTAAAATAGGAAAAACAAAACAAAATACATTTTAATAAGAATAAAATACATACAGTAGTAGACAAAAATGTAAGAAGAATAAATATTCTCGTCGTAAATCTTATATTTCCCCATTTTGATAGCATTATATTATATCTGAATATAGTAATGTATTTTTTTCCAATATTCTTTGAAAATTATATATTTATACGTATTTTTAGGGTAGGCTAACACTTTTACTTTCTCGCTATCTTACAGGTAGAGAAAGTATTGTGATCGAAAAAAAAAAAATTAACTCGATATTTTGATGAATCTCAACGTTTCATGACCCATGGTTTTTGAATCTCTATATGTCTGTCTGTACCTCCAACTAGAGCCCAAACTAGTTAATCGATATGGATAAAACTTGGTATTTAGGGTTTTCATAGGGTTGCCCCGGGGGGGTTTTGGAACTGGATATCTAACCGTAAAATTAAGGGTAGTTTACTGAAGATCAAAAAGAGTAAAAGTCGATTTTCTCAAAATCGGATCTAACGATTTCGATTAAATAGCATTTATTAACATGTATAAATATTCTAAACAAAATGGCTACTCTCAATATTTCAGCAAAATGACTTTAAGGGCTCCGGTCTGATGCGTAAAATCTAATTTTGTATCATATCTCTAAAACTATTTGAGAAATGATATTATCATTACAAATATGTAGATATATTAATAATACAAATATTTTAATCGAAGCATAATTTTATAAAACCAATAACTTTCAAGCTATACACAAATATATATATAATTTTTCGAACACTAAAGGTAGAGTATTGCGATCATAAAAAAACCTAACATGAAATGTTGATGGATATCGACGTCTCATGACTCCCCAAACCTTAAAAAGTGGTATTTGCAATGCCGTCTGCCTGTGTGTTTGTTTAAACTTAAGATTAAGAGTTGTTTAATAAAGGGCGAAAAGAGAAAAAATATATTTTCTCAAAATCGACTCTAACGATTTTGATTAAAATTCATATCTAGGCGTTGATTAAGATTATAAATAAATTGACTATTTTCATTTTCCCGTGGATATTAATTTTAGGGTACTTTACATAATCTGAAATTTACGTATCTCCACAACGGTTTGATATACTAAATAACTTATCATTGCAAAATTGTAGTAATATTAAAAATAAAAAAAACTTTTATATGAAATATATTTTTATAAAACCAACAGTTTCTTAGATATTGGCAAATATATTAATACAATTTTGTGAGCTTTAGTTGTAAAGATATACTACTTGAGTTTGAACGCAATAATTCTCCAATGCCATAGAATAGATAAATATAAGTTAGTCTCTTAAAAAGTTTATGCTATTTTTCCTTAAACCTCTTAGGAAAAATCTTTGTACAACAATGATTTATCTCCTTCATTATAGCCTCAATAGTCAATAGTTAATTTTTTTTATTGGTCAAAATGTATAAATGAGGAATTCAATAACAATGCGATGACATGAAAGTGTGCAACACCTAATAAAATGTCTAAAATTTTAACCGGAAGTCGAAATTTTAATGCGAAGTGTTGACCCTCATGTACCCAATATTGATCTTTTTTATCGTGGCAAAAATTCAATTGAAGACATTAATTCTTTAAAAATAAAACTATAAAATTTAAAACCACGACTCAACAAATGTTTTACATAAGGATAGTGCCATTTATTCTTGGGTTTGCTAGTGTATATTATTTTGATTCACTTATTTTTGAGTTTTGAGTAAATATTTCCATTTTTAAACAATAGAGCGAGAAAGTTTGTGCGGAGCTCCGTACAATTTTTTTTAAATGTTTATTTTTCGTATGATATATATTGAAGAAAAGAGTAACTAATTTATACACTAAGAAATGTTTTATATAGCTTTAACATTAATAACATACTATGTGAATCTTGAAATTTTAAAAATACACATAAAAGCATCTTGTAAGCTTTTTTATTTATTTATTTACATATTTTAAAAGTTTAAATATCTGAATATATTTAGACATTTCCACAACGAGTTCAGTAATTCCCTTAATGTTTGCCTGAGTCGCTCCTAAATAATTCACCAATATTTTTTTAAAAATATTTAAATCACAAATAAATAATTCAAAATCTCATTAGCTTGCATGAATTTAACCAAACAAACATAATTAATACATACCAGTTTCCCTCCAAGCTAATTGAATTTTCCGGGCTATGACATTCTTTGTACAAACATTGTTAATGTTACAGTCAACGGAAGTAGATTAGATCAAATGGTGGGTGGGCTTGTCTTTAGGCATATATATTTATGAATAATTTTACTTTTTTCCTACTTGTTTCGGTAGACGAATGGTCTAAGGAGCTACTCTCACAATAGATTAAACTACCGATGATGTGAAGATCGAGATTCGAATCTCCGTCTTGTGAACAAAAAGATTTTTCCAAAATGGAGCTTTCCTAATCAATAATAACATTATCATAATGAGTAGGTACATAAGCGGATAGTCCGAATGGGTACGAGGATGCGATGCTATAAAAAAAACTTTTTTCTTTAGTTAGCTATGTAATTAATGTGTATTCTACCATTTAATTCTGGCAGCAATTTTTATACTATGCTTGTGTATGTCACACACACACACACAAACACACATATTACATATATGGTATACATATAAATACGTATGTAGGAAAGATTGGGGCAGGGCGTAACATGGGGTACAGTGTAACATTTTTAATTTCACGCGAATTATGACGAATTCTGAAATGAAACCCCTAGCGGTAGCTATGTTGACTCTTCCCGCCAGTAGCTATTGTGAAGTTGAATGGTACGAATGCAGTGCATTTTATTTAAAACTATTTCCTCGTTTTCAGGTAAGTAAAGTATTTTATCTTATATATCTTGTGTTGTTGACGATTCCTTTAGTTAATATATCGTAGTTATAATATTATAGTAATGAAAGTGTTTCATTGTCTACACATCGGTGTTATTAACATTAGTTAAGTATGTTACAAATACCTAGAATTTTGATCTAACAGTTACTAGGTGCTATGGGACACGGTTTAACAATTGGGCATGGGGCAGAGTGTAAAAATGTTATAATCTGCCTCAAGTGTTACACTGCCCCATGAAATATTTTAAACCTAAGATTCGAACAGATATATAATGAAAATTAAATTATACGAATGGAGTTTACAAAAATAAGATTAAAATATTGTGAAATCCCTAGAATGAAAATATATAACATAAAGGTCGGGTGGAAATATAAAAATATTTAATTTAATTTTGATGCAATAATCATTTCAACTTAAATTAGATCATTGCATATAGTAATAATAATACTCATAATAACAAATATGCCTAAAAATAATGTCTGATTTGTGTTTTATAGAAAACCGGTGCAGTAATGGTTCGTCATAGGAAACGGAAAACAGATATGGGGTTATTTTCCGAAAATAATATTAGAGCAGCAGTTTATCTCGTATCCAAGGGAATGAGCTTACGTCAAGCAGCAGCTGCAAAGAATGTGAACTACGGAACATTGTTCAGGTACCATGAAATAGCAAGAGTCACACAATAACACTTTCAAATACATTATAGATTAAATGTATCTTAACTATTTTAGGCCTCTTATTTTAACAGTTTTTTTATTTCAGATATGTAAAAAAAAGTAAAAGCAAATGAAGGATCTGAGATACGCATGTGTCCAAAGTACAATTCACGTCGTATTTTTACGAATGAACAAGAAGTTGCCTTGGTGTCATATTTAGTTCAGTGTGCAAAAATGTGTTATGTATTGGATACTGTGGAAACTCGGCGTTTGGCATTTGAAATGGCTCAACACAATGGTCTTGAAATTCCTCTGTGCTGGTTGGAGAAGAAAATGGCAGGTATAGACTGGTTGTACAGTTTCAGAGATCGACATCCATGTCTCAGTCTTCGACGACCTGAGCCCTGTAGTTTATCAAGGGCAACTTCCTTTAATAAACACAATATTGGAATTTTTTTTATAACTTGAAAGATATCTTATCTCGCACCACTAACTTCAATGATGGTACCAGGATATATAACTTATAACTTGGATGAAACAGGCACCTCGACGGTTCAAACACCAAAACGGATCCTTGCTCCGAAAGGTGTTAAACAATTGAATAAAGCTACAAGAGGTGAGAAGGGCACACTCATCACTACTTGCTGCATTATCAGCACGTCTGGTGTTGCACTTCCTCCTGTAATGGTATTTCCAAAGTTTCATTTTAAGGAACACATGATCAAAGGTGCACACCCAGGAACCCTAGGACTTGCTACGCCATCAGGATGGATGAACAGAAGTCTCTTCCCGGAGGTAATGCAACATTTTGTAAAACATTCTCATTCTTCAAAAGAAAATCCATCACTTTTAATTTTTGACAACCATGAAAGCCATCTTGCTCTAGCAGCCTTAGAAATTGCCAAGGAGAATGGAGTGACTCTACTGACGATTCCACCTCATTGCAGCAATAAAATGCAACCTATATATGCGAGTATGTTCCATTCATTTCAGTCTCACTATGACCGTGCCATAGAATAATGGCTGTTGCGCCATACTGGTATTCCACTCAATATTTAGCAAATTGCAGAATGTGTTGGGACATTTTTCGAAAAATCCATGACACCATAAAACGTCATATCTGGTTTTAGACAGACAGGTATATTTACCTATAACTCAGATGTGTTTAATGATGATGATTACCTTAGCAGTGCTGTGACAGACCACCCAGAAGATCAAAATGAAATGCTGGCAATTGATAACTCATTGTCTTGTACGTCAGAAGAAGGTAATATAATCCTAAATGGAACTGTGGCATTAAATAGGAATATGTAAAATAAACAGATTTATCAGATTCCTATACAGGTCATCAGCCCTGAAATGTTTCGTGGATATCCAAAGGCAGAAAGTAGAAAACCTTGCAACAAAAGGAGAAAGGGAAGAAGTTGCATTCCAACAGATACACCTGTAAAGGAAAGCTTAGTACAACGTGCACAACAAAGAAATGCTAAGAAAAAAACCAAGGTATAAAAGAAAGCAGCAAAAAAATTCTTTAGAGAAGAATTGGACACGACAGACGATGAGGCTAATTCTCCAGTCTTAACATCCTCCGAGGATATTAACTGTCTTGAAGAAGATGATGAACCTAGTGCAGAAACTCGAGAACCAAAAGTTGGTGATTATGTATTGGTCAAGTTTTCAGGGAAAAAACTAGTGTGTTATGTTGGGAAGATTATAAAACAGAAATATGAAGATGGTGACTTTGAGATCAGCTATCTTAGAAAATCATTAAAGGATCCCAGGAAGTTCATGTTTCCAGTTGAGCCAGATATAGCATCTGTAGCAGAAACAGATATAACGATGGTGTTACCACAACATCTAAATGCAGGTCAAACTAAAAGATTAAAATCATATCTTTATTTTGGCGTTAATATGGATAACCTAAATGTCCATTAATTAGAATATACATGTACGAACTACAGTTAAAAATAAATTTCTGATTGACTACAACCAATGTATTGTTCTAGAATAAATATCAGTGTGTGTACTAAACATTAATTGTATTATTTTTACTTTCAATTATATGTAACATTTAACCCCTTGGTGCGTTACACTTTGCCTCAGGTATGGGGTACAGTGTGACAGAGTGCAGTTTAACAAATATTTATAAATATAGTGAAATTCAATGTTTTAATGAAAACAATAGTCATCTATATTATTAACCAATGAATAAAAACATATTTTAATAAAAGAGCCACATGCACTCGATGATCTAGTGTACTAACCTGCACAGCCCCCCATCCCCCAAATATGGGCAGAGTGACCCTTTAGACTAGTTAAATTGTCAGCCCCAAATAGCTCTAAACTAGAATTAGATATACCACGGAATGACCTGATTGCCAACAGGAATGCTGACACACTTTTTTTTAATAGTCAGCTGTTACGTCCTACTGTATACTCACGCATCAAAACACGTTAATAAACAAACACCTCAATCTTGGTGATTGCAATATATAAATATGTATTATAGTAAAATAATAAAGTTATAACGTATTAAAAACTATAAAGTAGGTTTGAAAATATGCCAAAAGGGCAAAAAAAATGTATAGGCCTATATATATATACACACATATTTATATATACATATATATGATTATATATACGTATATATGTATATATGTATAATATGATTATATATACGTATATATGTATATGTATATATGTATAATATACATATATATACGTATATGTATATATGTATATGTATATATGTATAATATACATATATATACGTATATGTATATATGTATATGTATATATGTATAATATACATATATATACGTATATGTATATATGTATAATATACATATATATATATATACATATATACGTATATATGTATATGTATATATATGTGTGTATATATATAGGCCTATACATTTTTTTACCCTTTTGGCATATTTTCAAACCTATTTTATAATTTTTAATATGCGTTATAACTTTATTATTTTACTATAATACATATTTATATATTGCAATCACCAAGATTGAGGTGTTTGTTTATTAACGTGTTTTGATGCGTGAGTAAACAGTAGGACGTAACAGCTGACTATTAAAAAAAAGTGTGTCAGCATTCCTGTTGGCAATCAGGTCATTCCGTGGTATATCTAATTCTAGTTTAGAGCTATTTGGGGCTGACAATTT
>CABFVX010000573.1:159625-178058 GCA_902151425.1 Timema shepardi
TTGTGTGCGTGTGGCTCTTTTATATATATATATATATATATATATATATATGTATATATACATGTATATATGTATATATATACACATATATTCATGTATATATGTATATATATATACACACACATATAAATGCATCTCTCAACATTTTCTCACCTTTCCAAACCAATTTTATAATATTATTTGAACTACCTAATACTATCTTACTGTATTATTGAACCAATGTTCGTTGTTGGACATTTTTATTTCTTTTTCACCCATCTTTGTATTCTTTTGGGTTGGTTTCAAACTTTTTTTATGAGGGAGGTAGAGTGGGACAGGGACTGTACCCATATTGGCCTGTTTGGAGGGTGAAATACCCACTAGGAGATCTACCCTAAATACATCTGACTGAGACTCGAGTGGTGAATTAGACCATACGTTCACTAGTGCGTAGTTCGGATGTGTTTTGACTTAGCCTGAAGGTGTCAAAAGGCTTCTTAATGATTAAAGAGTTTAAGGAAACCTCTTCGGTCAGCGAGAAAGTATTAATCACTGTCAAGCCACAAGGTTTAAAATACAACGGTCTGTGTCGTTTTATGCAAATAATTCTCTATTGTATATACGCTCATATTCCCTTTCGCTCTTCCACTACAACTACCCTTTTTAATGTCAATGAGGAAAAGGGGAACTAATGCAACAAAAATTCTTATCTCAAGGTAAGAAGAATCCTCGGTGCTAGTTCTCAATAACTTTTAAAAAAATTGTTACAAGCTTATCAAAAAATTACTTTATTTACTAGAGGAAGGCTAAATCTAAAGCCCTTTTTCCATCAAGTTTAGTCTCACAGCTCCACAAACATGCTTAAAATGTAGTTGAAAATAGGGTTAAGTCACATTTTCCCATATTTATTTATTTATGTCAACAAAATTCAAACCTTAGGGCTGTTATGAAAAAAGAACCGTGTTGGACTCTTCCTATTTTATTTCGGAGTTAACAATATTTTGAAACAACATATTGTAGAATTAAATATTGCGTTAGAGCTAAACGTTTGCGTGGCAATTTATCACCTACTGAGGCAGTCTCCTTAAGGCAAGTAATTAAATACCGGTACTCAAAAGATAATCTTTTAGAAATTACGAATTTGTTGTTTTGCTGACAACATTAATACAATTGTACTATATTATTGGTGACCTGGTGGTCTTGGGGTAAAGTATCAGACCTCTGTGCTGGGGGCCGGGGTTCAATCCTCGGTCCCGGCACAGATTTATCTGATTACCAAACCCTTCCTTCACCTCTGACAAGACATCTTGTGAATGTGGGGAATGCCAGGCCTCCACCGTGGTTCAAATTCCACGTTAAACTGTAGGTCCTTCATTTCATCTCACACTCACCCTACCATTACACATTAGCGTAAGTGCGTATAGCCCGAACGGGTAGTAATACGCGGTGCTAATAATAATAATAATAATAATAATAATAATAATACTACTATATTATTAGTGTTATTTTATAAGTATTAAATCAATAATACATATTAAAGGTAACAGCTCTTGATCACATAAACTGATATAATTATGAATACGTGAAATTAAATCCAATAGAGTCTAAGATGTTATACAAGGCCTTTCCTATGACAATTGGACTGTAAGAAATAATATAGCATTAATTTAAGAATACGTAACATAAAAGAGAAACCCCTCCTTTCAATTTTTTATGAAAGAAGAACCAAAGAGGATTAAATTTAAATAATCCTATTGATTACAATTCTGAATGAGTAAGATAACAGAACAACATGTATCAGTCTACTGCAAGTACGAGTAGTTTCAAAAATCACCCTTTATATCTCTTTATTTTACTGAAGCAAGAGTAACTTTTGTCAGGGTTTAGGGACGTCATTTGACGTCTATTGCACCCTTGCTTATCTGCATCATCCTTGCTTCCTTTTTTTTTTAAATTCCTCATATTAGTTTACTGCATACGTCATTAAATCATATGACCACTTTTTCAGTTACTTTAAACAGAGATAGAAGACTGACACCTTGTACATGTTCCTAATTACCATGACAATACATTCTATTAAAATTTGAGCTAAATCTATAATGCGGTGCAGTGGGAAGCCACTGAAGTTCATATATATATATCAATTACTCTGGATTTATAACTGACTTATATTTTGGACCTTACCTCATCCATTTAAACAAATCCTATTTAAGTTTACATAACTAAAAAATAAGTTTCTCTAAGATGTACTGATGCTATCATAGCTTGCTGATAAAATATAAATTTTGGCATCTACTGCTGCAACATAAATAAAGTACATTATAAGGTATACAGTACTTTCACGCAAATCATAAATATTATGTAAAAAAGTTTCAGTTTCTCTATCAGGTTTGACTGAATAATTGATCAGCATATTTGATGATAGAAGCATTAAAACTAATATAAAGTATATATAACATCTTTACATATTCCTTCCCTATAATTATAAATCCAATTTTACTTCATTCATAGTGTAGTGTTTTAAATTTTATATAATTGCACATTTCCACAAAGTATCCATTAATCAATGATGCAAGTTTATAACTAATTGCATACGTCTCAATTAATTCAAACTTCTCAATCTTAAGAAAGTATTTGCACAGAAGTTTTTAATGTCCACACGTTACCACGTTTTTTAAATTATTTCTTTAATTTATTAGACCACTTGATATCACTTAAATAATATATTTATGTATTTTTCTTAATCAACTTTAACCTGATTTTAAAAAAAATATTATATTGTAAAATATTCTCTACCATAAAGAAAGTAGTTTAAATAATTTGATGATCTGATGTCGATTACCTAGTCTACTCAACTAAAGATTTATACCCACATTATATTATTTCTTATGTATTTTATTAAATATTTTCCTTAATATGTCTTTAAAGAGTAATACAATCAATCTCAGAAATTTAAGACAATGTTTGAAGCGCCAACCAAAGGATGACAAAGTGTAATAAAACTAATTTTTAATTTTAATATCATCCAAATTTGCTAAAAACCTATAAACAGTTTAAACTAATTTATATATATATATATATATATATCTACTTTACAGCGTATTGCATTACAGACACTGAGGGACATCACATCAAGTTCAGTGGCCTGCATGTAGACTATTAGCCGCTCTGGTGGCTCAGAGCGTTGCCCAAGGTACACCTATGAAGGTTGTATAAAGTCTGTTCACGGTAGGAATTAATTTCTGAAAGGCCTTTTCCCTACCAGAATTCTATTATATAGTAGGATATTGGTAGGGAAAAAGACCTTTCAGAGAGTAATTCCTACCATGAATGGATTATACACGTATCCACAATAAGATGATGTGATGATCGTGTATATGGAGGTGTGGACTGGTGGGCGTCTTAAACATTATCTAAGCCTAATTTACCAACCCCTGTTGACCGCTGGGACAGTACCTCTTAAGAGAAAAATACCAAAGGCACCAGCCAGGAATTTAGCCCGGGACTACTAAATTAATAGCCATGTGCACTGACAACTACCGCATGGGGCCAGATTGTATATTGATAATACATTATATTCACGCTTTTAGAATATTTAAAAATTTAATGTAAAAATAGCTCATATTTCCAGAAGTTCATTTATCATTTTACAACAGGTTAAACCAGAACCATCCTTCAAAAACACTAGCTCGTATTTCAATGTGAACATATATACTGGATACATGGTCAAATATCTACCTTGCATCATATCTAAGTGTGAAATATGTCCTAGGGAAAAAGTATTTTGTGTTCCCGTTACTCTTACCTTCATTATATGGCTACGCATATTTTAATACTAGGAAAAGTCTAATTTATATAAATGTTTCTTTATTCTCATGAATATTGCAGGTTACCTCACTACGTTATGACGCCTGAATCTATCTACTCTACCTCACTAAATTACCCGCTGTAAACATGTTTAAAAGAACGTTGGACGGATCATTTCATGGCCGATTAACAGGGGCATCTTACACACAAATATTTTCTAACCAGAAAATGTGTCGAGGTAAGTTTTTTAATTTATTATTCATTAAACAACAGTGGAATTGGGATAAGATTGATGGTCATTTAATTCTAAAATACATATTTTGCAATTTTGTTGTATTGAAAAAAACAAACAAGAGGTTTCAACTTTTAAAATTGTGTTTACAAGTCTCTATATGTATATGCTCTTCGAAAATAGCTTTATATTAGTTTCACTAAACACCAAACTCATGTTCATTTAAAGGTGTTATCAATATTTGACCTAAACGCAATATTTGTTTATAAATATCTCAGTGACCTAGACAGCCCCCTAACTGTCAAACTTGGACCAATAATTTTCAAAAAGTATACTATATACTTATATAATGTACTTAAAAGTGGCCCGCTTAGGTGAAAGCATGGTCTATAGCGCTACTCACGCAATAGACTACACTGCCGATGACGGGGAGATTGAGGTTTGAATCTCGGATGGGTGTACTGAGGTTTTTTTTTCAAAAATGTTTCTTCAATATCCCTCTACTTAAATGCGGGTATATATCCTCTAAATTAAACCTCCCTCATCCCTAACCCATTAGCGTAATTATTATAATAACGTATAATCAGAATGAGTAGTAAGACGCGTTACTAAAAAAAATAGAGTGATGACGCTTAATAATATTATTAAATACTTTCTAAGAAATTACCTTTACATAGCCTACATTCTCTAAACTTAAAAAAGAGTAAGACTATTGCAGAAATAAGATGTTTTTCTTAGAAAGCACAGTTCTCGACATTTTCATTAAGTTGAATACATTTGTTTATTATACATTTTTTAATATTCGAATTAAAACTAATTGAAGTAGCCAGCCTTGAGAAGGATTGAAGAACTGCATAAATACCTGATTCTTGGAAATGACTTTTCTTGGTGTTTCTAGTTCTTGGTAGTGCTACGTTGGCTGTGTTATTTTGTTCAATTTAAGTTGGAATTTAATGGAACGAGGGGAGATATTTTTGCAGCTATTAAAAAAAAAAATATTTTGACCCAAATAAAATATTGTTTCAAGTAGATAGGTTTTGTTTAAATTATCTTCATATTAATCTAAATAAGAGCAATATTATATTAAGTTTTACAAAAATAGCAACTATTTTCGCTATCAAACTTTTTTTTTGTCCCAACCCATCCCACCTAAAGGTTGACGTGAGAATAGTAAGCTTTAGAAATAAAGTAAAAAGTTTGTGAATAAGTAAAACTGTCTTTACACAGGGATTTTAACAATGACCTTTTTCTTTGACCAAGGTTTAAATACACTTCCAAGTATCATTATTCTTTATTATTCAAAACTATATTGGACTTTCAACTGAAAATATATGTTTGTTTGAAATTAAAAGTTGTTTACTCTATAACATTAATGATTTACTAGAATAACAAGACTTTAAACTGGTGTAATAATAATTTCTACTTTAATAAAAATTAATCAATATCGTGTTAAGTGTATTTACAATTTAAAAAAGTTCAAAAAAAATAATATAAATAAAAAGAATTGAATGGTTTTGAAACATTTTTTACTAATTGATAATGTTGAATAATAAAATAATATCTTAAAATAATATATTAACGTTGAAAATTTAATTAGTAAAAGTTGAAAAAAAGAATAAACTATTATTTATAAAAAAGTATTACCTTATTGGGACACTTCTAGCAAATAAAAGTGTAACAATAAAGTATGTGACATACAATAACAAAAATGGTACAGTTACATATTACATTTTATGAAGTAAAATGTTATAAAGATTAAATTGCATTTTTTTACATCCATTACTGTCTACAGCCAGTGGACTAGGTAATTTTTTATTCAAGCCATATATTTTCCACTACCGGATTGCTAGACCTGTCGTAGCTTGATATACCTTATAATCTAACTTAAGATTAGGAGAGGATCAACGCCCAGTCCCCAGCCGTTAAGTTATCAATGTTAAAGGGTAAACCCACATTTCCAAACTGATAGATTATTTGGTTATGCTAGGAATTGAACCCGAGACCCTTATCTCAGTAGACAGGCACGCTACCGACTGGAATAAAGTGTATAATAACAATTTAGTAATGGATTATAATATGCACATAAGTTATAGTCAAAAGTCAATAAATAAAATTAATAGATCGTGCAGTTTATGACAAAGATTTTTTCAAGAAACAGAACTATTTAAATTATACATTTTGATAGATAATGTTGTTTCATCGTTTAATTGTCTTATTTTCAAAAAAGTAATCCCATGACCCTTGGTTTAACAAGTTGTTTGAGGGCCAGCTCATTACATGTATATATGTATGCATCTATGTATCTATGTATGTATGCATATATGTATGTATGTATGTATCTATGTATGTATATATGTATGTATGTATGTATGTATATATGTATCTATGTACCTATGTATGTATCTATGTATGTATATATGGATGTATGTATGTATCTATGTATCTATGTATATATGTATGCATCTATGTATCTATGTATATATGTATGCATCTATGTATCTATGAATGTATCTATGTATATATATATGTATGTATGTATGTATGTAAATACCATATCAGGAATTAAGTTTATTTTGAAGCACATATGTTTAGTGTTGCTGCATGATTATTTAACTCATAAAACTGTTCAATCATCATGCAGTTAGTTACAATTTCGATGGCAAATCTTTTTTTTTTATTCTGGGGTAAAGTGCTCGCCGCAGAACCCAATGTTCATGGGTTCAAACCCCACTAGGGTTGACGGATTATTCTTTAGCCATAAACATTCGTAGCACAACTTATTTCGAAAGGTAAATAAAGCCGTCGGTCTCATGTCGATTGTGTCATGTAAAATAACCCTGGAAGGTATGTGAAAATACATTCCCGGTCATAATTGGTAGACCCTTTCGTTCTCGCTCATAGAAATTCTCGCGTGCTGATATAATCAGTTGGTTCAGAAAGTGTACGTTAATTACCTCGAACAAATAAATAATAAAATATTGCCTCAGTGGAAACATAGAGCTTAATTCTCTTCGTATGGACATATCAACAGTTATTTAATATTTGTCAAAGGTGTTCTTGAATTAATGACAACCTTTTCTCTTGATTCAAAAAACATATCATTTAAGGCCGATATGCTCATGACAATTACTCAAGATATCTAAACACTGTTTATTATCACACACAATATGTCAATTCTCATTTTCTTATGAAAATGACTTTGGAGGTATTTTTCAAAATTTCATCTTTTCTCCGCTACTAGGCCTATTTGAAATACGAAATAACTTATCATTATAAGTTGTAGTACTATTAAAAAAACCAATCTTTTATATCAAATGTATTTGGACTAAACCAATAGTTTCTGAGCTATAAGAAAATATAATTATATACTTTTTAAATCAGGTCTTTAAAAATGCATTTGATTCTTATGCTCTTTGGTGGACAAAGACGTTTCTCTTTTCTCAATTCTTATAAAAGAGTGTTCCTAGCTCTTAACGCCATATAGTTAGTGACAATGTATATTATTTCTTTTGTGATCTTTGGTGAAGTGTTTTTACAACAATGTATAGATCTATTATTTCGCTCTACAAATTTTTATTAGTTTTTAGTATATATCTATTTTAAGATAAAAGTGGGAGAAAGTCATTACGGTGCACCGTACAATTTATTTTGCTTTCGACCCAGTTTTTAATCAATTTGCAATAAAATTATATAAATTGTAAAATTCCAGTATCGAGGTGCACATGTTTGTGCACAGGGTCTATTCATTTTTAAAATTTCAGATCTCCGCGTTAGGTAAATATCACCTAATGATTATGACATAAAAACAATTTATTTTATTTTATTAATATAGATAGACCCACCTCGATCACCTAGTTAGCTAACGTGAAAGTTTCATGTTGAGCTAGACTGCCAAGGACGGGGGTGGGGGGTGGGGTGCAGATTTAGGTTTGAATCTCGCTAGGGTGAACTGGGGGTGGTTTTCCCTAAATGATTTTCCACTCTCCCTCCATGAAAGTGCGGGTTCACTTCCTCTATATCCAACCTTCCCAATTCCTAAACCATTAGAGTAATTAGTACTTAAGCGTATAACACAAACGGGTAGTAAGACGCGGTGTTAAATGTAAGTAAAATGTATATAAATTATGAGCCATGGTTCTGCAATATAGAAGTATAATTTATTGAGATTGAGGCCAATTTTTTTAAACAAAAAATATGCTTTTTATTTACTCTATGCTATAAGCTGTGTGTGAGCATACAATCATAGTTTTAGACTACTTAATTTTTAAATATAAATAAAAAGGAAACAAATTAGGCCTACCTTCCAGTTTAAACGTCATAAGTGCAAAAAAATAAATAATCAAATTCATACAATCAGTTTGAATTAAACTTAGACCAGAGTAAAAATAGAATAAAAAATGCCGTGTGTATTTCCTCTTTTTCAGTGTCATGCCAGCCACGCCATCCCCCCCATTGACCCTCACCGCCCTTATCTCCTCACCCCCTCACGAATGTCACCAGGGCCCTGTCGCTTCCACGGTAATGAATACACCAACAGGCGCTCGACCGGCTATCACAGGTAAACACTATCTTTGTTTACATTAAGCCACACGCACAAATTTCCCTACGCTACGTGTTCAAACATTGAATTCAGCTATATTTGTGGACTCACGGCTGTTTTAAAACAAATATTTTTGTAATGGTTTTGCTCTTTTCCCCCATCCCTTAGAAATACGCAAAGAAAATGTTTTTATTTATTTGTGAGTAGTTGCTGGGGATTGTATATTTTTTGTTTGCTCTCCCCCGCCAGCCCCCCTCCCCCTTCCCAACTATAGTTTAATAAATATTGTTTTATCTTGTTTACGACAGAAGCATGTGACCTTGATAGGCTGTTTATTTTGTTAAGCTATTTGCATAACTTTTAAGAGTATCAATTAATATACATAACACCTGATTTAATTAATTATTTTTAAAGCTGGGCTTACATTAAAGTATAAAGTGTAACTTTGAGAAATACATTTTGTCAGTAATGTTTACATATTTAGGAAACTACGGTTAATTTGTTTCCTTTTTCTGTGGGGGGTCAACAAGATGACGAAACAGATTTGAATAACCAACCGACAGGAGGGGGAAACAAAGAAGCTTCTAGTAACTTCTTCACATTTTGAATTTGTCATGTTCCCGTTGGTGCAGATTTAAACAAGTTAAAGAAGGGTAGGGGTGTAATGACCGGTAAGTAGCGGTCAAAACGTGGTGTTAGAGGACTCCAGTAGCGTCTCGTGACCAAAATTATTAGGCAAGCTTGGAAGGGGTACCCCCAAGCTTAAAAGGGGAGGTTCCGATATATTTTGAAAATATTTTATGCTTCAAAAATCTATTTGGAGGTGGTTTTTCTATGATAGTTGTGGCTTAAGTGCCCTTCTGCTCGCTGATTTATATTATTGTGTTATTACGTCTTATTATAGACACATACTTATACACTTTCGTTTCTTATCCTTCACTTATACTTACATTAAAACAAAAGCACCTACTACAATAAACTCTACAAAACTCTAAAGCCCGGTACACACGACACAACTTCTTGTACAATAAATTGTACAATATCTTGTTCACATGGATTGCATACAAATTTTAGCCAGTGACTGTTCACACGACATTTGTGATTACATACAATATTTAAAGAAAAAACAACAAAAACATGGCGTTTTTGCCCTTTTTATGGAAAAATAATAATTTATTTATTTGGTAAATATTGGTATTTAATGTAAATAATTTCTTAATCATTCCTAAACATTATAACAGTAAAAAGTTTTCTTTTCGATTTCTTAATATGTTTTCAAAACATTCAAAAATCTTTATATTTGGGGTTTAACCTCCTTCAATTATAATTATTTGTTTGTTTTCAAGCATTTAGATGTTTTTCTTACAATCACTTTTTTTTTAAAGTAACTTGTCTAGCAGATGAAGTTTTCGTGCTTACAGCTCATAGGTTGTACAATTTAAATGGTTGATATGGGACGCATTCTATTTCCTGAAATTGTATACAATAAGTTGTGCAAATTAGATGTTGTACAAGTTTTGGTGTTCACACGACACCATCTTCAGTCTGCAACTTCTTGTAAAACTTTATCTACAAGAAGTTTTGTCGTGTGTAATGGGCTTAAATATGTGTAGACACAGGGTCAGTACCTTGGCAATATTAATTTTCCCTTTCAAGCCACACCATTCTTCTATGTTTTGGAAGAGGGGTAGTGACTTCGGTTCTAGTCGTCAACTTTCAGGAAAGATAATTCATAGCTCGGCTGCTTGCATTTTTACCCGACTCTTCCCTTTCTCACCCCTCCGAGATCTATGACGTCACAAATAAGAACTATACTAGCTAGAGGCTAGAGTAATGGGATGAAAGTCGGATAAATATCGACTTTCAACCACCATTAGATGGACTAGTGCACATATTGCATGCATGTTATGGTCACTGCCATGTATGGGGCTGTTTTTTTTTCAAACCCACTGATGCTTGAATTACATTTAAATGATTATCAGGAGAATATTTTTGCAAACATTAAATAAAATAATTACATATCTTCAATGAAAGGCAAGCAAGTAATGCTTGCCCTGAGATGACACCACTGCAGGACTCAGGCCATGGGGTGGACACTCAGGACGAGCTGATCCCGTAAATTAGTTTGGGGCACTATCGCTAGGAGCAGCTTGCAATGACGTCACAAAATAATGAGCATGCGTGGACGTGGAGTCCATTGAAAAGGAAGTGTGAAGTCTATGTAGATTTCACCATTAATATTTTTTGTTAACAATCTATCGTCTATTTTAAAGAAGGAGTTAAGCTAGATTTGATAGATTTTACATTTTATAACGTGGTTTATTTATAAAAGAATGGATTTAGTTACATTCGATTGAATTTGATATAAGAATTGGTTAATTAAACTTCCGTAATAGAAAGTGCGTTGTTTTTCAAGTGTAACGTCCCGCTTCGAATCTTTTAGTTCGTGACACTAACGACGCGAGCGCTAGCGACATGGTTCTACTTGAGAACATTAGTGTGGCGTTTCTATACCTATTCCTTTTCTATGACCCAGGCGCAATTTGGGAACGCTTGTGTGGGAATACTTGTGGGAGGACTTTGTTTACAATGTAGCATCAATAATATTTTAAAATTGTAATAGGAGTCAAGTTTATATTCAAATTATAATTTAGGTAAATAAGAGTAATTTGTTCAATTTATCATTCTTAATTTTTTAAATCAACGGCGCAAGGTATAATTTACAAGGTATTAAATAACAACTAACCCACAGTGCAATAAAAGTTTAATCAACTAATATTACAATGTTTTAACTCTATTTTAAACGGCTGAAAGTATTATTATTATTATTATTATTATTATTAGCACCGCGTCTTACTACCCGTTCGGGTTATACGCACTTACGCTAATGTGTGATGGTAGGGTGATTGTGAGATGAAATGGAGGACCTACAGTTTAACGTGGAATCCGAACCACGGTGTAGACCTGGCATTCCTCACATTCACAAGATGTCTTGTCAGAGGTGAAGGAAGGGTTTGGTAATCAAAGAAATCTTTACCAGGACCGGGGATTGAACCCCGGCCGCCAGCATAGAAGTCTGACACCTTACCCCTAGACCACCAGGTCCCCGGCTGAAAGTAATATACAGAAAATTATCGTAGCAACTTATAGTGAACAGTGCTTTAATCACTATGCATATGGTTGAAATACACTGTTTCTAGCATTTTTATTTCAAAACTAAAAGGAATTAGATTTTTAAACTCCATTAACGGTAGGAATTACTCTCTGAAAGGTCTTTTTTCCTGCCAATATCCTACTATATAATAGATTTCTGTTATGGAAAAAGACCTTTCAGAAAACAATTCCTACGCTGAACAGACTTTAAATGTATACATTTGATACATTTTATGTTCTGCAAGACATACCCATTTATTGTGATGGCAGGAGCTGCAACGTTGGAATTGAGTGCAGGTTGATAAAGAATCCGCGTCTTTCCGATATTAATGCCCAGCCCAATTAACGTATATGCCTCATTAAATGTAGTCAAAATAGCCTGGAGGTCCTATTCTAAGTTGGCCAAAACAACGTTGTCATTCGCGTACTGGAGTTTGAGAACTTACGTTGTAGACATCTTGGTCTTCGCTCGTAGTCTGCTAAGGTTGAATAAGCCACCATCCGTCCTGTACACTATTTCTACACTCGGTGGCAGTTTACCATCTATATGATAAATTATAATTCCAACAAATATTGAAAATAGAGTGGGGGCAATTACACATCCCTGTTTGACACCCGTTGTGATCTCAAAGGGTTTTCCAAGTCCATTGCTCAGAACAGTGCCATTCATGTTATCGTGTGGCAGGTGAAGAATCTGAATATATTCCGGGGGGCAGCCAATTAGAGCTAAGATCTTACAAAGAGCATCTCGATTAACTGAGTCGAAGGCCTTGACAAGATCAATGAAGGCTATGTACAGAGGGCGGTTTATTCATTTTATTCATATGGTGATATCAACAGGTTTCTTGTTGAATATCTGTGATGAGCATGACCGCTTTAGACGAGAAACTTTTTAAATGAAGATGAAACGCTTCTTTTAAATTCTTTAGCACGCTTGACAGATATTTAAGAACTATTGATGTTACCATGTGTAGAAAATTATACTCTATGTTTTTACTGGAAAATATTTTGGTTAATGTTTCCTAAAAGTTGTTTTGATATTAAAAGAATGCAAAAATACTTTCCTTAACTCAACTGTCCATCCAACCCACCTCACTCATGATGTATTATTTTGTACTCTTGTATTTTGTTATTGATTTTTTTGTAAGTTCTCCACTTTTTGTAATTTAATCCATTATGCAGCCTTGGGTAATAAGCCATTTTTATTTCATTCGATTGCTTTTAAAACAACTTAAATAATATTTTGCAAGAACAGGCTTGTATATAGTCAAGGCATTAACCTGAGTGAATTAAATTCTTTCAAAGTTTGTATTTACAAAGGGTACTTGTGTTAGTTTATAAAATATTACTTGTAATCACATTTAGTTTGGTTTAATTTAAATCAACACAACTTAAATGCATAAATTCACATTACTTTAACTGGTTTAATTTATATAAATACAACTTAAATGCATACATCAATTTACGTCAACAAGACAAACAAGTATTGGAATATTATGTTATTTTAAACATAAAATACAAACAAAAGTTTTAAAATATAATTGAATATTTTAAAATTTATTATAGAATAATCTATTCCACTGTTTTATATATATATGTTTAATTATTCATATACATTTTACCATGTGATTTTCAGGGATCACTCTACAATGAGTGAGGCTCAAATTTTGTAATGAAATATCCTTTAATCTTGTTTTACTTATTCTTTTGGACACACTTTATTCATTTATTAAAAGTTAAATGTCGTTCCTAAAATTAAAAACTCAAAATAACAATTTTTGTTAATCCTTTAAAACACTAGTAATTATTTTCGAATAGAATTCTAATAATAAAGGAATGTAATTGAAAAGAGGGTATAATGAGAATGGAGAAGGAGAGGTTGTCAAAGAAAATAATGAAAATTAAATACGTAGGAAAAAGACCGCAAGAGAGGCCAAGAAAGAGATGGGAGAAGCAGATAGCAGAAAGTATGTAAGTGAGAGGAGAAGAATGTAGGCAATTAAAGAAGTAAGAATGGTGGAATGATGAAGGAAGATGGAGGCATTTTACTAAACCGACCCAGCCACAAGGCTGTAAACAGTTGATGACGATGATGATAAAATGAAAGAAAAAGTTGGTAAGGAGTTTAGTCTTTGTATTATGTAAAAATCAACCTTTGAAAAAAGAATTAGGTGAAAATAAGTAGGCAAGTAAAAGTTTTTCCCATTCACAATATTCCAAGGAAATTGGCTTAGGTTATTTGATGGCTAACTTTCAATCTACTTCAGTCGGTATTAGGCCTAGCTATAGAAGAGAAACCCTTCATAAATCCTTTTGCATGCTCAGCACATAAACGCTATATTAAAACTCAAACAGTGGCAAATGTGAGAACATACCCTCCTTCTCAAACACCCCACCCACCCCACCCCATTTATGCACTTGAAACGAAACGAAAATTAAATTACCAAGATTCTTCCCGCCCACCGTTTGCTCCCCTCTTACACCCCTCTACCCCTCAGAATCCCTTCCACCCCAACCAAACCAACCTTAAATCCTTTACGCCCCTCGTTCCATACAGCTTAATCAAAGCCTTGTGTATTTTTTTCTTCTTCTTGTTAGTCTTTGAAATGATTTAATGTTCCAAACTACTCCCTGCTTTCCGCCCATTATCTCCAACCCCCACCCCCCTTTTCCCCCGACTAACTCCCCCGCTTCTGTTTTAACGTAACATATAATTTTTTTTTTCCCTCTTCAGTATATCAACTTTTAATTGTATTAATATAATAATTATTGCATTGGTATACGTACTTTTTTCTAACAGAACAGTATGGTCTGGTCTTATTAAATCTAGAACACTTGAGAAAAGCACGCGTGCTATAAAACATACTTTGATTTGTTGTAATAGATAAACTTTAAATTATTGCCGCTGATGAACTTGTTGGTGATCTCATCAGCCCATGATAAAAAGCCATATTAAATTGACTATTAAATAAATAATCATCTATGTAGTTATTTGGATGCACACCGTATCTGTAAAATATGTAAGGTGGTGAAAACTGCTTATTATACATCGAATCATATAATAGGTTTCCAAGGCTATAATAGTACTACCCTATAAATATATTTAGCCACATAAATAATTAAGGGTTTTTGTTACAATAATTTTTTAGATTATAATATACTTAAGACGATAAACTTTTTTTTACTTATACAGAAAAACAACTATTTCTAAAAAAATTCCACACTATTGTTTAGCTTAAAAATACGTTCATGTGAGTATAAAATAAGACAGTATGTACCAAAAGTTACTGTGTAGTAAAGTATCACGTGTTTCGTGCAGTTCTTCTTGTAACAGTTGCTGGAAATGTCCCTAATGGGTTTGAAGACCTGTCATATCATATCTTATATAGAGGAGTGTCCATTCATGTATTCAAGCCCGTGAGGGACATTTTCAACATATGTTACAGGAAGATCTGCCACGAAGAACGTGATACATTACTGCACAGTAACTTTTGGGACACCCTGTACGATAGCTCAGAGGTAAGGAACGCTAACTACTGGTACAAGAACAGCCTCGTTCGATCCCTTAAACCGTTAAAAAATTGTGTATATGCTCATCTTAATAACCCATAACACCCAACACAGATAGTCACAAAGTTAGATAAATAATACATTTTCAGACAAGAAATCAATTTTTTTGGCACCACGTTTTACTAACTATTTGGGCTATACGGTTATGTAATAATTATACTAATGTTTTAGGGATTAGGGAGATTGAATTCTAGATTAAATATATCCACATTTACGTGGAGAGAGAACGAAAGAGTGGGAAAACATTTAGGGAAAACCACCCTCAGTCATCCGAACGGGTTCGAACCACTACGTCCCCATCATCGGCAATATAGTTTTATTGCGAGAGTAGCGCCTTACCCTGTGACCACCCGAACGGGTAAGACGTAACAATGTGGTGCGGTTGTCTTTATTCTAATGTATAAAACAGGTATTGATATTAGTAACACCTTTTTACCATGTTTTAAAAATAACAACAAAATTGAAGAAAAAAGTTACTATGAAATAAAAATATTATTAATATGATCTCAAATCTTGTTGATGTCAAGTGAAGAATCAGGTGAAACCGTAATTCGGTATAATTCTTAGTTAGAAAATAATGTTGTATTTTATTTACCTCTTAATCGTCTTTGGGATGATCTTCAATATTTAGATATAAAAATTCTTGTAACTTGTGCTGGAGGGGGCTGGCTAGGCAGCTGAAATAATGAAAATCAAATGTCCTTAGGTTACGTTTAATAGTAAACGAGCTTGTCCTTTACTGGAATTAATACAAAACTGTTTTCTACGTCCCTGTTATTATTATTACTAATATTAAGTGTTCTGTCTTTTGACAAGTACATTAAAGTTTGCTTTGCACCTAAGAATCATATCCAGTACGACCCTATACACTTTTAGAAATATAAACATAACCTAAAAGTTGAAATGTACTCCTATGAAAATTCTAAGAATACACAAATTTTGGTTGATCAGAAAGTGGTAGTTGCTAGGGAAACGGAAGAAAAACTAGTATAGGAGCGTAAAATTAATCTTTGCAAATAGAACGATGTTATTTAACAGGGAGGTCACAAAAATGTATTGTATTTTAATTTGTACGTTTCTAATAACCTGTTATTACTCTTATTGCCGATAAGCTCACTTGGTTTCTGACTATGAGTTTCTTTGCGAATATTCTATCACATCAAATTATAATATAATATAACCTGATTCGGTGGCCGCATTGTCTAAGGCGTCACTGTGGTTGCAGACTAGACTTCCACTGTCAAGGATATCGGGGTTCAAATCCCTGTCGAGAGTAATAAAGGTGGTCCTTCCATAATGACGCTTCACTCTCTTTCCAAGCAAATGTGGGTACACTTTCCTAAATGTAACCTTCCTCTACCCTAACTCATTAGTGTAATTAGTACATATCCGTATAGCCTGAACAGATGGTAGAAAAACTATAAACAATCCACAGATGAATGTTTCCTCACGTGTAAATTTTAACTGTGCTATTGTTTTATTGCATCACTCGTCGATAACCCACGGACCACGACACCAGAAGTGATTTAATCGTGCGGTAAATGGTCAGTCACGTTGATCAATGAATGAGGTGAACTGTGATAATCGAAATGACGTACTATGTAAACATCCGCGGTGATGGTGCAAGTGGTAATGGACAGTCCTTTGATCATACTCCTTCATGCCCAGTAGTGGTCCATGATTGCAGCCTCCGTCTCTAGGTCCCGTCTCATGAGGCCTTGAGATTATTAGATTGTTAAGGAGGTTTCAAACTCCTAAAGGAAGGGTCTGATCTGATATCTAGAAAATATAGTAGATAGTATAAGCACACATATTCATACTTCAATTCGTGCTATATAAAACTGTCATCAATACCTATTAGTTGTTCTGTGAACACTAGATCTCGTTTAAAATATCTCCTATGATTTATCCTTGGATTTGAAGTTATTATTTTAGCTTGAGTTATCAAGTTAAACAGAAAGAAAAGGAATACTGTATTCAATATTACATTGTATTAATAGAAAATAACCATAATTAATATAGCTTTGGGTGTAATAAAACCCTAAAATGATTTAGGCTTAAAGAATATCCCTGACAAATTTAGATACAATTTGTCAACGTGTATTAAAGATCTGGAAAAACAGACGAAATGCCAAATTTTAAACAGAACTTTGCTATGCTCAGTAAATTAAAACAACACCAACACTATAGTAAAATGTTATCAACGTTTACCGCAAAAAAAAATGTATTATTTAAAAAATCCTTTTTTATAAAAAAAATTGATTTTCCCCAGTAATGGAATTGGCATATTAATTATTCCAATAAAGTAGAGAAGCGAAAGAAATAACTTAGAGGAAATAAACGCAAATTTGCTTGCAAGGAAAACGGTAAATAACTTATAGGAAACAAGACCTTAAACATACCCCGACAAGATGTAACCATAATAACCACAATGTTGTATATTACCATCGTGACGCCTTAGGCCATGTGAACAGACCTATGCATGTTTTTATTTTCATTATTATGAAACACATTTTAAATCAGCCAATAAATTTAACTTATGTTGGAATCCTATTTAAAATAAGTGTCACGTCTAGTTCAGGGGTTTCCAACTTTAAAATAATAATATCTAGCACCGCGTCTTACTACCCGTTCGGGTTATACGCTTTTCCAACTTTAAAATGCACAAAGGCAGTAATTGAATACACGAGTATCATATTCGGATAATTTTTGTCAAATTATAAACATAATAACAGGTATTTAATTGTTAATAAATTAAGTGCTAACGTAAACGTGTTTAGTTACATAATCTCCTGACTAAAATTTACCATCTTTGATAGGTTAGTATGAACGTGCACAAATAGGTGATAAGAGGGGTTTCAGCCGCCCCCCCCCCCTCCCTTATCACTATTCAATATTTTTTGTTCGTACATTTTTATAAAAAAAAAAATCAAAATTGTGTATTTAGGATTTGGCTGAAATTTGCTACTAACAACTTTGAATCGTCAATATTAGAGTTTACAGAGATAAAAATAATAAAATTTAGACTTCCTCTCATTTTCTTTTCAACAGCTTTCTTTTTATTGTGATTTGTCCAATAAACTTGTGAAAAAATGTAATTTTTCTTTTCAATGGTTTCAGCTACAACTCTATTTTATTTCTTGTTAATTTTT
>CABFVX010000573.1:178216-200562 GCA_902151425.1 Timema shepardi
TTTTTTTTTTTTTTTTTGCAAAAATTGGCTCATGAAACTCAAATCTCAGACTTATGCTCAGATGCTAAAAAAAAAACTCCCTCCCATAAGGTTAAATTCTTAAAATTTTCTCTTTCAGGAGGAGGTGGGGTAGTGCCACACCCCTAAAAGATGGGACTATAACTTCCCCCCCATTTTGAAAACCCATGTGAACGCCCTTGTACGTCACTATAATACAGCAGATTTAAGGAAGGAATTAAACATGAAAATCAGTAGGAGCTTGGATGGATTTTTGCAACGCAAATTAATACTTTCCGTTTCTTGGCTAAAAACATCAATTTTACTACATTAAATTACTTTTACAAAAAACTTCTTTGGCCATAAAAATAAAGGCATCGTGGGTTGCAGACAACCCAATTGGTCCGCCAGTTGTAAACCCCTGACCTAATCCATGGATTCAAACAAATTATTACAAATTGACGGTAAAGTCTTGTAGGCTTTTAAAATGTGTGTACGGCTATATTCAGATCTTGTGTAGTTGAAAGGTTTTTCGATCATTTATATACGCGTATCATGGAAATAAAAATAATTAAAAAATATTTTACTTGACTCTCTCGTTTTCAATTCATAAAAGAAGGATGTATGATGTTCATGTTGCTTCCATCATAATCAATTTTTATTTTAAATGAAATCTGACCTCCCTTTTTATATTTGATATATGCGTGGGTGGTTTCGTTAAAACAACTAACTCAGCTAATTAACAAACAAGCCAATTAGACCAATCAAGAGGTTGATTTCATTTCTGTATTATAAATTGAAAGCCCTTATACCTACAGTCACGATAAATGAAGTTGTTGTATAATAGGACTGTTTATATAGCTATTTTAATTAATTTGCGTACTAATTGAGTTATGTATATACTTACAGTTCATATTTACTTAAAAATAGTTACACTCAAACAGATATGTATATTTAATTTTTTATAAAAGTACAGTCAGATATTAGGCTATGTTCCGATCATAAATAAAAACCTTTTGATGTCTTAATAGGCCTATATAATTTTTAAATTGTCACCAATGTAATTTTTTTCCACCAAAAAATAAACTAGCTTACTCATTGACTGAATTGGTTACTTAAAATTTAACTATTTATGATATATAGATGTAAAGAAATAAAGCAAATATTGTTAAACATATGTGGTAGATTTTGGCTTTTAGAATAGTAAAAAATAATCAACAATAAGGGTAGTTGGTTTTTAGTGTTTACTTCATAATATCTGGAGAGAAGAGATACAAAAATCTAGAATGTTCGGGAAAGGTCTGATTCCCATTGTTGAGCACGTGGAATAAATGTGAGGCTCATAAAATCTGGAATTGTGGTTGCTGGAAGGCTGAGATTAGTGTTCCTGTCGATTCAAAAAGGATCCCCCCCCCCCTTACCAAATGGTTTTCCTCTTTCCTTTCAAGCAAATACAGATTTTTTTTTATATTTTATCTTGCGCATCCATAACCTACAATCGCAATTATAATATATACTGCACGTCTTTTCTCAGTTGTCTGCCTGTCTTTCTAATGAACTAAGGGTCCCGCTTTCGATTCCCTCCATAGATGAAATATTAATCGTTGGTAAAGTGTGGGTTTCCCCTTGCACACTGATGAATTAACTGCTGGGAGTTGTTTCTAATTTAGATTTAAGTTAGTGCATGATCCGTGTTGATATAACCATTTGGTTTAGAAAGTGCGTGCGGATACTAAAAAAATTTAATATCACCTTAACTTGAAATAATATTGGAGCAGGATCAGAGATGCCGGGTATGAATTATTTCAAAATGAGAAAACTTGGTGCATTTTATTAAATTTACCCCTTCTCATTTATTTCCTCAGGAGGTGTGGTCTAAGTGACTTAGTCGTCTCACTGCTCATAAAACATCTTTAATAAAGAGAGAAACTAGCTCAGGTAAAAGAAAATATTGTCTATACATTTTTTGATAATTAACTTAATAAAATATTCAATTCTTACATTCAGACCTGAAGATAAAGCAAATGCATTGAAATTTGTTGGAACTGTCGCAGCTTTAATAACTGCTATATCAAAAGAAGAAAGGGTTCAATATCCAAAATAAAAGAAAGATAAAGTTATTAATTTCTCGCTATCTTAAAGGTAGAGAAAGTATTGTGATCGTCAAAAAAATCGAACTTAAGATTTTGGTGATTCTCGAAGTTTAATGACCCCCTCCCCCCAAATCCGAAAAGGTGGTTTTTGAATTTCCGTTTGTCTGTCCGTACCTCCAACTAGAGCCTAAACTATTTTACCGATTGGGGTAAAACTTGATGTCTAGGGTTTTCATAGAGTTGCCCCAAGGTGTTTTTGGAATTGGATATCTAACCCTAAAATTAAGGTTAGTTTACTGAAGAGCAAAAAGAGTAAAAACCGATTTACTCAAAATTGGCTCAAACGATTTCGATTGAATTTTGTTTCAAAATATTTACAAATATTCTAAACAAAATGGCTACTCTCAATATTTTGGCAAAATGACTTTAAGGGTTCCGGTCTGATGCGTTAATTCTCATTTTTTATGGAAATACAATATACTGATACACAAATTTTACTTTAATCTTTCTTAAACTTATAAAATATCATCAGTTTACTTTTACTGAAAATAAATGTGATTTTATTGCAAGCGGTTGATGCATGTGCAAGAAAAAATTACTTTACACAATCCTCCCGATCATTTTTTGTTGCCTTGAAATATTGAATATAGTTTGTCTTTTCTTATTTTAAGATGTTGGCTGAAGAAACCACATGTCACTATCTGTTTATAATGATGGTATTAGGACCATAATATCAATGTATTGGCCGACAGCAACAAACACATGCATGTCACACTCAGCTTATTCTAAGGCTTCGTTGATGATCGCAATGGCAATACCAACTTCTGCTTGGTGAACTTTAACTTTTGAATTTATGCATCGAGCTGTCAAAGCATTAATGAGCCATATTTTGTTTTTACGATATCCTAAGTGTTCATCTTTAATGATGGTTGTTCTCTTGAAAGAGAATTGCCGCTGATGATCTGTGTGCTGCTAGACTTTCTTGTCCATTGATTTTAGTTTTGGGTTCTTCAGGATATCCGCCGAATATAATAAAACAAACTTGACCTAATAGAATGTTATGTACGAGTATAACATGTAACAGTCTAGAACAACAACGTACGTCACTGGTCTGGGCCACACAACAATATGTAAAATGTGATCCCCATTCAAACATATACACACTACTATGATACTTTCAAGAGGTATTCTTCACATTTAAAAGTTGAGACTAAGGATGAATTGACACGTTTCCTCAAGGTGATACTATCAGCCATTGAAGGAGGCTTTGGAGCCAGCTCGTAACAGAAGCAATCCTTTAATTGATCAAGTTCTTTGACAACGTAGACAATTAAATGAAATAACTTTTGGGTACTGACCACTGTAGTGTTTTCTCGGGATTTAATTCCCGGGTGCATAGCAGCCAGATAAATTACTTTGATTTTTTTCTTTTTAGTGCTAGGCTACTGAACTCTTTACCTGCCATTTTGGACATCAACTGTCTCACAGTCCTCCCTTCCTGGTATACTTTTAATTTTTTCTTACTGTTCAGGAAGGGTATACACACATTCATCATTATCCTTGGTATGTTCAAAGAGTATATTTCTTCATTCACATTTACTGGTCCACCAGCTTTGTCAAATTGTGTGGTATGTCTAAAGTTCACTTCACAATCATGATGGTCTCTCGCATCATATGTGATTAAATCAATATTGACACGTTATATTACCATTTTAGCAACGTTATCTCTTCTTTCGTCATACTTTTCTAGCACATAAGCTTTGATTTTATAGATCTGAGCTTTGTAACTCTCTTTATTAAGTGTTTTGGTTTCTTCGATGAAGAAACAGCAACGTCTTTCCCACAAAATAGAGAGAATGGTTTGTAATTAAATCGGTTGACTTGGGACATGCGAACTGGAGCGTGATTGGATGAATGACCCTCTCCCAATGCTCGTTTAGTTGTTTCTTTACTTAAAGGTCTAGTGCAATTCTTTCTGTAGTTGGTGTGGACTGGTATTTCTTTAAAAGAACTCGGAAAATTCATATTCCCATCGTTTTGTTCTTTACAGGAATGTATGATTGCTGGAAGTCCCTTGGTAGCGTTGATTATCTCAACGTTATAAAGTCCTTCACTGCAAAAAATACATGTCACACTTCCTTCTATATTTATATAATTCCATACTAAAACAAAAAAATAATATTTGATATACTGAAAGTGGTTGGTTTATAGCAGAAAGAGAGAAATTTAAGAACATTATACTTTACAGCTTGCCACACTTTTAAATAGGTTTGCAAGGGAATTACTTATCATAAAGTCCAGATAATATCAAATAAAGTTTATATATTATGTGAAAATGTTTGGAGAAAGGTATTTATGGGGGTATGACTACTCCATCTCATTGGACGATTTTATCTGGTAATTGATTATGTGCCACATTACACGCTTTACACTCTAGACACCAAAATATTGACTACCATAAAAACGATATTTCCTGAATATGAATATCTAGATCAATTTATTGTATACCTTTATTTATATCAGGTTACGCCATACAATAAATTTCTGTGCGCTGTTTAGGCTATATCAAGGCCTTGGCTACTTACGAGTGAAAAACTTAAAAACTGTGGCCATTTTCCAAGATGGCAGCCGTATTTCAAGGTTAATCTTAAGGGGATTTTAGTGTGTCCATTAAGAGGGCTTGACTACAACTTTGTAAAGTTCTTTGATTGTATAAATATCTTTCCTTTAGAAAAATCTCTGAACTAAAATAACAGCACTATTAGTAATGTATATATAATCCAATTTTTAATTTACAAGATTACTATGTTTCGCCTTCAAATGTGCTTTGTGACAGCCACGTTCATAGATTCTTGGTCGATAACTATTGGCATGATAGGCAGAAGTCCATTCATCATACACTGCAGTTATGAATCCGAAATTAACATACTCCTCTGTATATTAACGAATTTTTCTTTTGGTTACAATAGTCATTCTATACCCAAGGTAAACAAGGAAACACAAATTATTTGTAAATAAATACACACACACACACCATATTCTATTGATCCAGATTTAGTAGACAGTTAATATATATTTGTTTTATAATAGATTAACAGTGATTAACAATAGAATACAACAAAAAGTATGTACTAATAAATGCGTGAAATGTGGTAGTTATATATGTAAGTTTTGACCATTTTATTTCCTCAGCTATTTTGTTTCGAACTTAAATTTTTACCATTAGAGTGTCAAGGTAGATCTATTTTTAAATAACCTTCCTTTAAGTAAACTAATAAAAACACTATCTGTTGCGACAATTGAAAACTATTTTGATATAACTACATGCAATTCTCAGGTCAACAATGATACAGAAAGTATTTTCTATTTTCAGCTAAATGAAAAATATTTTCTTCCCGTACTACCTATTTTTAAACTGCCCCTCCTCTATATTAAAATCTCCCTCCTTTGGGGCGTGCACCCCACGTTAGAATAACTGGTCTAAGGCGTCTCTCTCACAATTGACTGGACTGCCAATTACAGGGAGATCGGGGTTCGAATTCCAGTTGGGTGTACTGAGGGTGTTTTTTACGAAATAGTTTTCCTTTATCCCCTTACAAAAGATGCGGGCGAGTTTCTTCTAAGTTTAACTTTAATCATTTTTAACACATTAGCGTATTTAGTGCATGTGTATATAGCCCGAACGGGTAGTAAGCCGTTGTACTAAACAAAACTGTGATCATAAACTGCTTTATATTGAGCAATAAAATTATTAGAAATAATTTCTGAAAGTTAAAGTATTTTATCAAATTACGACAAAAGAATAATTATTTAAGTTTATGATTTATTCATATTTTAAAACCTTAAATATTGGTATCCCCGAATTGATATTTGGTCGCATACCTAATTAAAACCCCAAGCCCATCATAAAAATAAAGTATTTTCCGCCTTTTTTTAATCTATGGAGATTTAAGGCAATAGAATAATCGAGCAGAAATTTCTTAACACCGGAAACCAATCGGGTCCATAATGTCCCTGGGTGGATCTGTCCGGCAATAGGAGAATAAATAAAGAAGGAAAACACAAATGATAGTAAAAATGTTGTTGTGACCTCCATTTTAAATGACATAATTAGATTCAAAAAGCTCCATTCTACGCTCGGTTTTGATCCCATGATAAACCAAAATAATGTGAGCTTTTCATAGTGGAATATTTCAACTTTTAAACCATGTCAAACCAACTTCAGTGGCCGTATTGTCTAAGGTTTCACTCTCTTGTTAGACTGGCCAGCTGATGACGATGGGATTGGTGTTCATACCCCTGTCAGTTGTACCGTGGTTAGTTTGTTCTAAAATGGTTTTCCACTTTGCCTCTAAGCAAATGTGGATACACTTCCTCTAACTATATAACTGTCATTATCCCTAAAACCCTTAGCATAATTAGTACATAAGCGTATATCCCGAAGGGCTAGCAACACGCAATTCTAATTTAAAAAAAACAGGTTTACAATATGATTATAGAGAATATCTGACAAGACATCTTGTGAATGTGAGGAAAGCCAGGTCTCCACCGTGGTTTGGATTCCACGTTAAACTGTATGTCCTTCATTTCATCTCACATTCACCTTACCATTGCACATTAGTATAAGTGCGTATAACCCGAACGGGTAGTAAGACGTGGTGCTAATAATAATAATATAGAAAATAGTTTTTTGTTCATTCCCGTAAAGAAGAAACTGTAGTACCGTTAAAAGTTTTGTCAATATAAAGCTCAACATCTGATTGGCGATGTCTCAGCAAGTTTGAGAGCCCCCTTAAGTAAGTATTTCCGCTACCATAGTAATGCTTTGACATAGCCTACTCTTTTTAGATTGATGCTCTTTGTTTGACTCGGATCAGATTATGTCAGTAAATTGACACTTTTTAATTTGTTGTCTTAAATACCCTTCATTTATCTTCAAAGGAAGTATCCTTACCCTACATTTTTCCACTAAGCTATAACTTATGAGATAGGGCCATAGTAAATTCGACCAAGGTAACACTGCTGCTAACATTCAGGATAAACAGAATATACATGTAGGCCCACGGAACACTGTTTGAAACCTTTATCAACAAGAAGTCAGCGTTAGAAGAACACAATTTCCTCCTTACATCTTTTTTTCTTCTTTTTTTTAAGTTTCGTTCTTGGTCCTGTACTTGAGCAGGCATATATGAAGCCAGGCAATTAATTTGAAGTAATTTCCTTCTAACTTTTTTTTTTTCATTTTCTCGTTTCGAGAAGAATAACAGTTAGCGAAGTAATTTAATTATCCAAAATGAGTTTTTTTTTGCTCGTATTTCTACTTTTTATTCATATTAAACTTGACATAGAAAATCCTAGTTTAAAAGACCATTCGAATTAATTGGGTGCACAAAAGATCTTATATTAACTACCCTCGTGAAAAATTTGGGACAATCTGGTAGTTTATTTGAACATTGCAATGAATAAAAATAGGTCATTTAAAATACAAACTAAATTGTGTGCATTTGTTAGTTTTAAGAAGCCATTTAATTTAAGCACATGCCCACTTTGGTGGTCGAATGATCAAATACATTTAAGTGATCAATCTTACCCAATACTATTTTTCGAGTGATGTTAATGTTCGAGTTATAGCAAGTACTTAAAGTTAGTAATAACATGTATCCAATGCTAGTATTTGAGTTATAGCAAGTACTTAAAAGTTAGTAATAACACGTACCCAAGGCTAGTATTTGAGTTATAGCAAGTACTCAATTAGTTTGAGCGATAGCGATTACCCAGTACTAGATTTTTAGTGATACACCGTAAACATACACATATTTATCAGTCTAAGACTAACAATGAAAGCCTTCTATTTACAGTAATTAGAGTCATTCCCCACTCAACTAAAAGTACACTAGCCACATGGCTTCTTTGGTGCTGACTGACAGCTCACAGCTGATTTCTGACAGTCAACATTTAGGTATATACCTAAATTTTAACTGTCAGAAGTGACAGCTGCTAAACACATGTTTCTGCAGATCATATGGTTTGGCGTAGGGATACATAATTTGGTCTGGTTAATTTTCAAAGCCGTCAGCGGTCAGCTGTGAGCTGTCAGTCAGCACCAAAGAAGCCATGAGGCTACTGTATGTTTCATGATACCAACAACATTTTTTTCTTTCTAAATTCTACTTACAGTGTTGATTATTATATCCAACAATTATATTACTTTGGTGCTTAGTAGGAAATGGGGAAGAGTGGTTTGAGTTTTGAAGATAAGGTTGTAAACTCAAAATTGTTTTACATAGAGCGACACGCCATGATATTGAACCTCGAACTCCCAGCACGGATCCAAGCAGACCCAACAAGGGAGGCTGGTAGCTCTCATGACTGATTGAACAGTACACGCTTGAATGATGGAAAGAGGGTAGAGGGGGAGAGGGAGGGAAGGAGAACAAAGCATCAGACATCAAAGCATCTTGGAGAACCTACCGACAGCATTCCTACGTGATCCTCTGGGATCAGGACATTCCTCGACCCAATCGTTCTGATAGCGACGATTCTGGTGATGCTAAGAACGCAGGCGTCCCGATGCCCCCATTCTATTCTGCCTTTGGTCGCTAACCAAGGGAGGGTGGGGGTGAGGATATGGGCCTTGTCGATGTAATCTGCCTTGATATTTCTGTGACTTTAGTTGGAGAGAGATCCTTTAAAAGTGTTGTTTCGATATTATTATTATTATTATTATTATTATTATTATTATTATTTAACACCACGTCTTACTACCCGATCGGCTTATACGCTTTAAGTTCTAATTACGCTAATGGATTAGGAATTGGGAAGGTTGAATTAGAGGAAGTGAACATTTGCGTGGAGGAAGAGTGGAAAAACATTTAGGAAAAACAACCCCCAGTTCACCCGAGCGAGAGTCGAACCTCGATCTCCCCATCCTCAGCAGCCGAGCGCGTTATCCAACTACGCCCCCGAGGTGGGTTGTTTCGATATTGAAATACAAATGTAATCATGTATATATAATTTATATAATAGATATAGTATGAATATATTCACCACATTTGAGTTCCTGTTTAAGATATACGCATACATTATTAATGCTAATGGAATAGGTGTGGGGACGGTAGAGTCTTACAAAAATGTATCCACATTGTCATGGAAAATAATTGATGAAAAATCACCCTCAGTACACCTGAATGGAATTCTAACACCGTTCTAACAATATTCAGCAGTCTAGTCTAATATTCGCTTGACGCATTAAACCATATGATCATCTAAGCGGGTTTAATTATATAAGATGTTATATCAACTTGTTTAAATAACCGCAGTTTATTGATGCTATATATTATTGTTATAATACAATATTTCCAGTAGATTTACGAACCATGCAGAGAGCCTATTTTGAGCTACATCCTCTGATGAAGTCCCTGGCATAATGTGCTTTTTTACTGAGCTAGTTTGTCCCAAATTGAACTCTAGTTCATGCACCTGACGTTAGTATCAATCCGCCAAATGCATGTTCACATAACAGGAACTATTGTCTCAGTCAAAGAATATCATCGTAAGCTTGGTGGCCATCCTATGACTTGATTGATTGAGATGAAAGGCATCCAAATGTATCTATAGAATTATGAAGCTTACTTATAAAGTACTATAACTCTTAAAAATCTGTGAATATGAGTAACTTTGTATTTAGAGGAAATGTGTTCGCATTTGCGTGAAGAGAGTAGAAAGCCATTATGGAAAAAACTGCCGTTCTTCAAATCTGTTCCCTTTGCATTATCTTGACCTAAATCGGGAATGCTGTTTTTAACAGACACACCAAATAGGTCTCGCAGAGGAACAAAACTAAGTCCTAAAATAAACCAAGGAGGGAAATAAAGAATCATATATAGTGTAATATGGTGTAGTATAATACATTTAAAAAAAACTAAATCACTTTCAGAATATACTAAAAATTCATCGTTGATAAAGCCAAAATTTTAATTTTTTATAGTATTTGATATTTTCTTAGGGGAAAACGTTTTTGCTTACTCCCTGGATGAAGTCCAACAACGTTATTCTCCCACCCTCCCAACCCCCCTCCCCACATCCAGTTTATTCATGACGTTTTGGATAAATTCCTCCTTCCAAAGTAGTTGAGGACGTCGTATATTTCATCCAACTATGTTGATGTATGTGTGATATTGTATCTCTTTGAATACGTCATTGAAAAGAAAAATATTATTATAATTAGAATAAAACATATCGTTCAGTTTTGAATGAAAAAATTACACGCCGTTGGTTGTTCTCGTGCTTGATGCAGAATAGTCATCCCAGACATAAATGTGGACATGTCGAATGACGAGATGTAGTTTTCCAAGACTTAGTCACAGAAGGTGTGCAATCTTTCATTATCACCTAAAATACATGCCATGATTACATTGGTGAAGAAGTCATCAATACATGGTGTTGACAATGGAAGAAAAAAATACGGGGGTAAACGAGAAGATATTTCACTCTACTATATTTTAAAATCGTCTTCTAGGTTTATTTTCCAAATTATCCAGAACAATTTTTTTTTGTCAGGTGAAATTGGTATAGTTTCTACTGATTTGATGTCCAAATCTTACCTACAATTTCAGGAATACTTCTTTCAAAATCAATAAAGATGACTGGTGTAGAGAGACTGATGTGTTAGTTGCATTCTTTTTGTGGAAATGGAATACGAGAGGGAGCTGGTTGTTATTTTCCAAGTATTGAGAATATCTTATATAACTGCTTTGGGCAACTCTTAAAAGTTCCATACTCAAACACGTCTAGTACATGTGCGAGAAACTTAAGATTAGTGGATGGGATAAAAAATTTTCTTACATTATAGACTTCTAAGACTGATTTAAATGTTTTTATTGTAGCGTTGAACTTGGCCACAAAGAAGGAAATAACAGAGCCACAGCTTCTAGGTTAAATATGTTGTACTCCTTTTCAAGATTTTGCTCCTTCAACGTTGGGATCGCTAGGTGCGATCACCAGTGACTACAGCGCAATCAAGTGAGCATTTTTAAACGAATCACTTTAAATTCAAATGTACTAAAAGACAGATACAAAATATGAGCTCCTTTAGTTATCCTGTCGGCTGGCGGTCACCGAGTAAGCTTTTGGTAGCGCCCTCCCCCGTCTATACACATTCCCCCACTCATCCCAAGTAACATAATCGTTCCACACAAATAAGGGCCAGTTTCATAGTCAAATTTAGTACGCCTCAAGTGCGGCGCTACACTAAGTACATGACGACACCTACCTAAACCAGAATGGAATGGGACAGTTTCCTATGCGAGAACGGCCCATTCCATTCGAGTTCAGGTAGGTGTCGTCTTGTATTTAGTGTAGCGCCGCACTTGAGGAGTATTAAATTTGACTATGAAACTGGCCCTAAGTTTACTCTGACTACACATTACAAAGAAAACTTGAAACACAATGGATTTTTTAAGGAGCACTGAGGAGAATTGTAGACGTCTGGAAATACCAATTTATTGAAGAAGTGGTTAGATATTTTTAAATATTGTTTTCACCAAAATGAGGGTGAAAGTCCTGACCAGTTAAATAGTTTAAATTTTAAAATTAATTTTCTTTTAAATGTAAGATATCGTACATAGAACCGTAAAATCAACCCCACAAACAGTGACCCTAACAAAACATGACTATTTGATAGAGGAAGGCTAGATACCATACCGCGAGGCCACTAATGCAGGTCTATAATATCTATTTGATGCTATGTATTTGAACTCATTCATGTATATTAACTTGAATTAATTTAAAAACTGTTATTTTCCCGGTGAAAATTAAAATTCCCACACTCAAGTAAATAAAGCGAAAACAAAAATATAGTTTTAAATATTTCTAAGGGTGTCTGTTATTTAAAATTACGTAGTAAACACTAACGTTAAACTATTGTATTTTGTGTGAGTACATGGATGCAGGCCGGATAGTAATATAAAGATATTGCAGACAACGGGCCGGTCAGCTATGTCTCGCGGGCAGTTTGTTTGTGAATCCTGCCTTATCACTCGACCTTGAAAGGGGGTTCTGTCTGTTAATAAAAGTTAAGTCAGTTTGAAAGTTTAGTTAATCATATAGTATAGATAAATTTATTTATGGTTTATTGAAGCAATTATTCAATATATTATTTACCCTACACTCTATTTATCTTAAAAGCTAGCAAGCTTTCTTTTATGAATTACTAGCAATCTCGCAAGACGTTGCCCGTGACCCATTGTGGTATAAAAATTATACAAGCCCCCCCCCCTCCCCCTCCATGGTGCCAGTATCTCTGAAATTTAATTATAAAATAGAAAATATTTTCTTCAAAAATGTATTTAAAATAGCCTAATTAAAAAACCAATCGAAAATTTAAAACTCCTGCTTTGAGGTGAATTCGGACTCCCTTTCATCCGCCTATGTTAAAAATTTCAGATATCTGTGTGCCGTCGATTTGGCTGAACATCGCACACAAACAAACAAACAAACACTTCCTTTTATTACTATAGACTATGATGTAACATTGTGGCTTATAAAATATGGCTATAGGCTAGTCTAGTCCATTAAAGTATTGATGTCACCTTTCAGTGAAAACCGATTGTAGGCTACATAGATATTATTTTGATAAGTGAAATACAAAATAGATAGGTATCTCAAAATGCTTTCGTATTTAGTATTTAACATATTTTGTTATTAAATTAATGGTACTTTAAATAGGAACTAATGAGTATTAACATACTCATACGATTTTTACGATTTTAACGTCATTTTATCATTTTTCAATTTTCAGAATATGATATCTAAGAGGTGTTATCCTCACTAAAATACATTAACAATAGTTTCTGCTATTTGTTTCACTATCACAAATTAAGGTTAGATAATTATTTGTTTTACCGTTCGATATATTAAATATGTTGCTGACTATCTTGCATACAAGATAGAACGGAAATCTCACTGTAAGCTCTGCATGAATACATTAACAAAGTGCGATGCCAACATGGAGTCTTGTTATTACTAACACCGCGTCTTACTACCCGTTCGGGTTGTACGCACTTAAGCTAATGTGTAATAGTAGGGTAATTGTGAAATGAATTGGAGTACCTACAGTTTAACGTGGGATCCGAACCACGGTGGAGGCCTGGCATTCCACACATTCACAAGTTGTGATTAATACACGTCTTGTCAATTGTCAGAGGTGAAGGAAGGGTTTGGCAATCAGATAAATCTGTGCCGGGACCGAGGATTGAACCCCGGATCCCCAGCACAGAAGTCTGACAACTTACCCCTAAACCACCAGGTCACCAACATGGCGTCTTGACATGATTATCTAATTTTTCATAGAGCATATTTCAATAAAAGGCATGATGACTTAGGGAATATCAAATCTCCTACAGATATGTTCACACACATATCCTAGAAACATTTATTGAGCAATTTCCTTATGTGCAACACAAATAAGATTTTGTACATACAATTTTAGGAAAGGCATTGAAGAAAATAAGGAAAATATATCTTCATTGGCTTAAGCAATGCAAAAAGCACAAGCTATTTTGCACAACGCTAACTCCTTAAAGTTAGAATCTATAATCACTTCCTGTGGACTGTAAAAGAGAATATTTAATGTTTAGAGAAACCTACCCAGAAAATATGGAATGTATTTCACTAATAATCACATCTCGTTGAGTTAACTTTGGAAAGTTGAGTATTTGTGACTTTAAGCTGAATTTGATCCCAATTAAATATAATAAGTTAACTGTGTTTTTACATATTTCTATGAATTTAGACTCTTGTCTCTAAAGTAATATTTGTAGCATGTTCCACTTTGAAACGTTGAAATAATGTTCGGATTTATAAGTAGTTTTAATGATAAATAGTTGTGATTGTTTAAAAAAAAAGCTTTAGGTTAACAACTTTGGCTTTTAAATAATAGGTTTTGATAAGAGGTATGTTTCAATAAAACACTTAACTTGTTAGAGTGTGTAAAAGATCAAATATGTACCGGTATCTAACTAAACACTTCATAAGACTGTATTGCTATAGTTGATAGGTTAAAAATTAATACAATATTAACATAATGGGACATTATGACTGTATAAATTCAAAAGCTTACATAATTGGTCAATATTATATTTACTACTTTTTGTTTCTTAAATTGCGATTATTTTACTCGAGTGTAATCGAGCCTTTAGTTGAAAGTAGTTTTAAGAATTTCTAGAAATGTGCTTGCGCCATTGAAGCTTATAAGAATATGATTTGTGTTCATCTTTACTTAAATAGACAATTTTTACTTTCTCTCGACACTTTGAAGAGAACACAACTTTTCTCGTAAAAAAAAAAGTCCAAATTTTGACAAATGTCAACCCTCCCGGAACCAAAAAGCTGTTTTTTTTTGTGATGCCGTCTGCTTGTATGTCTATATCTAGGCCTAGAGCAGACACCATTTTACCGATCAGGCTAAAACTTAGTATATATGGTTTATACAAGGTTCCCCAGAGGAGTTTTTGGAGTTAGGTATCTTACCCTAAATTTGAGGGTAGTTTACTAAAGGTAAAAAAAAGAGAAAACAAGCTATCTAGAAATCCACGGTAACGATTTTTATTAAATTTATATCTGGGAATTGTTTATAATTATAAACAAATGGCCGTTCTAATCATCCCATGAACATAATTATAAGGGTAATTTACATAAGCAGATGCTGTCAATTTTAATCATATCTTTGCAAGTATTTGAGGCACGAAATAACTCTTTATTGTAAGGTTGCAACAATAGGATTACATCCAACCGAGTCCTGGGTTCTACCGAGACACTTCACCTCTCTCTTGGTTCGAGTAGGTGTGGTGGGGGTTTCCACCCCTATCTTGTAATAAACCTACATTAATGTAACTAATGATGGATTTATAGCCGAGAAAATAGATTAACGTGATTAAAAATATTATATTGGTAAATTACACACACAACTCAAGATGGTATGTTTTTGTTTTATTAAAAATACAACCATTTTTAAAAAATGCGTTTTTTGAGTTGATTTGAAAAAAATATGCATAAAAAATAATTATATAATTCAATATCAATTTAGAAAAGTATCCATTCAGTCATAATAAGAAAAATATCATTATTGGTTCATCTAGAACTTCGGTAGCAAATCAGAGATTAGAACTCCATTGTCAGCAGTCCAGTATTTTGCGAGATAGACACCTAAGACCATTCGTCCACCGTGGTGGGTTGGGAAATGGGCTAATTTTAAGCAACGTTTCATGTGAAATGAGATCATATTTAACGGTGAGAAAAATTGATCTGATATTTTTAGAATGGTTTAAAGTATTTTTTTGAGACCAGCCTCGGTAACCGCATGGTCTAAAACGTCACTCTCACAATAGCCTATTCTGACGGTGAAAGAGAGAAATCGGGGTTGGAACCCCGGTTGGATGTAATGAGGGTAAATTTCCGTTCTCTCTTCATGAAATTCGTGTACACATCTTCTAATTTCAACCTACCTAATCCTTAACTCGTTAGCCTAATTAATAAGCCTAGATATTCGTATAACTCTTAACAGCCGTGATATTGAAAAAAATTAAATGGTTCAAAAAAAACATTTTTAAGATGGTTTTGCAAAACCATATTTGCGAGGTCCGTAGGAAATACTTCAGTGCGATGACTTTTCCTTCAAGTAGGGGACTCCCTTAACTGCTTAATGTATGAATCATTTTTAGAGTCCGTGTCGACGATCACGTGGACTAAACGTCAAGATCGCCTCGTGTGGTCTGATGGTAACGTGTAGGTCGGGGTTTCTCACCTTACCTCCAACCAAATGAGGTTATATTTACTCTCAATTATCTTTTCCTTATACCTTTTTCATTAGTGTTGGGTCAGATAGATAGACCCAATATTATCTCTGGGTACAGTGCAGCTCTTATGGAGAAAAGTTTTGTAACAAGATTAGAGTCTAACAGCGTGTTCTCGTTGTTGGCTCTTGTGGCTGCGCTCCTGGTTCTCTCTGTCTCCCTCCTTGTCTAGCGGGTAGGCAGCGACCTTCACGCTTGACTGGGGGATTAGAGGGGCCGAGGGGGTGTGGGGGGGAGGACGGAGACACGTATGGAGGTGTCTGGATCCTTTTTAATCTAGAAATGGAGGATTCCAGACCCTCAGCTGTCACCACCCCTATAAATACATGCTCAGCGGTAGCCTCAGTTCAGTTCTTGGTTCGCGACTGATGAGTCCGGGAGTTCCCAGTGCGAGAGTGTGAACCGGCGAGTCCAGTGTTCGTGTGGCGAGTGCCGGAGTAGTGTGTACGGCACGGGATTGGACCGGCGAGTCCGGTGTTTGTGTATTGCAGGTCATCGCCGTGTATCGTGTGTGAGACAAGTGACATTTGTTGTTTTTGTGGACACTGTTATGAACATTTTTGTGACTGTTTTTAAATATTTGAATAGCTATTAGGTGTTTTATAGTTGTTAATTTGTTTATTCAATTTACTTATATCTCTATGTGCTTTATTAGTTTATTAAGTTACATACTTGATTAAGGCTCTTTTTATTTTACTTAATTACTTGTTTAGTTACAATTAATTTAGATATACAGATAATCAGTGTGTGTATGTAAGTGGTAATTTTAATAATTAAAACTTTGAATACTCCGCGGGCATTTTCATTCGTGTTTGGTCGGCAGCGTACCCCAATATCCCTAAAAGAACTCGTGGTTCACGCGTTCACGTGTGAACGGCCTGTGACCCTCCCAGGTCACGTGCGCCCCACGTTACAATTTTATCTTTGCTCGCTCTCGGTTAGATGTTGCCAGATCATTTGGCTTTCAGTTATGTCTCAAGGTGGTGTTCTATGGTTAGAAGGATCGACTGGCAACATCGTCGAACCAACGTTGCAAAATTTGTCCTACATTAAAAAGAAGATCGACTAAAGGAAAACAAGAGTACGACAACGCGGTTTCTTATTAGTAACTATGTCGTTACCTCAGATATGATATCAAGTGTAGTAAACCGCTATGATTGGATAGCAGACAACAGGATTGTATAAAATACACATCAAATCAACTGCATAGCCCGTGAACGTTTATCAATGGAGACGAAAAGGCTATGCATTTTGCGTCAGTCACTTAAATCTGACATTGTAACAATTCTAGGATAATTGCTCATTCAATTCAAATTAAGCAGTCAAGAAACAGGAGCAAATAAAATTTCAAATTTCTTGCTTAGTTTATTAAAAACAAAAAAAAACATACTAAACCACCTCGGTGACCGAATGGCTTAAGGCGTTACTCTCGTGTTAGACTGGTCCGCTAAAGACGGAAAGATTGAGTTTCAAACCTCAGTCAGGTCTATGGAAGGTGGTCTTCTCAAAATTGTTCCCCACTCTCCTTCCATGAAAATGCAGGTAGATTACTCCTAGACATTTTCCTTACTCATCCTTACCCCACTAGAGTAGTTATCGTGTATACGTATAGCCTGAACCGGTAGTAAGACTTGGTTATAAAAAAAATAGCCCCATACAAACGAAAGCTACTATTATATGTATTAACATAAAATGAACACACACATTCACTCTTCTTTAATATACCTTCTCAGTTCTTCTCAAATTGGGTGGGATGTTTTAAGTATTCAAATTAATGATTCATTATTTTGAGATCATAAAACTCTTTTCGTGCTTTAATGTTATGATAGGTAAGGATTAAAAATGCATTAATTTAGTGGAAATGTACTCTAAATTGCGTGAAGTAAGAGTGAAAAACCATTTGAGAGAAAACTGCTTTAGTTCATTCAACTGGGATTTCAACTCTGACATACCTGTAATCACTAGTCCAGTATATTGTGAGAGTGACCATTCGATTATCGAAGTGGGTAGAATTAAAATATATTACATAGATTGATTTAACAAATTATTTTAAGAATAATTATTGGATATTTAAAGTCTCATAATAAAGAGGTTATCAGGGTCAAAACGTATACAATTTTATTATTACATCATTTACAACAAAGCATTAAGCCTAACAGTAATATATATTTCATAATTTTAAAATACAGGAATAGTTATTATGTTCGTGGTTCAGTGGAGTAAAAGTCGATAATAACATGTAATGTCTTGTGGTTACTCATCATTTACTGTCGGGCATAGTATCTAACTAATGAACCTCCAGTTAGAGAACAGGATAGTATCTGTAAAAAAACACCCACAGACTTTGTAAAAAGGATTTTTTTTTTACTAAACGAGAATCATAGGGATTTTTTTCATTAAAGTTGTATGAGGTATGTAAAAGGTCGTTTATGTGGATTTTTGGAAAGTTTGCTTAGACCATGAAGACTGATAATAATATATCTCTAAGTGGGTTGGAACTTTTATCCTCCCCAAAGATGTATTTCAATTTCTCCAAGCGAATGATGATGCTTTTCCTTAAGTGTGCTACATGGTAGAGAATGGAGACTCGTTACAGACTTTTAAAAATATATAATTATTTTAGAAGTTGTTTAAAATTCCTTGATATCGTTTTCAACAAAATGTAGGAGAAAATTATCAGCAGGTTTGTTACTTGATAAAAAGTTTATATTTGGAGTTTAAGGTTTAAAACAAACTCAAAGACGCTTTACATGAAAATTTGCACTTTTAATATTTTATTTTGAGTTTAAAAAAAAATGAACCCCGTTTTACGTGAAAATTTGTACCTCTAATGTTAAAGCAAAAAGGGTTATAAACATATATATATATAGTCACTACACATTTTGTAAAGACGTTAAACTTAATTCTTTTCAAACAGGTCATCTCTTTTCCCTACATTTTGGTGGAAACAGTATTATAGACTATCAAACCACTTAATAAATAATTTGGAGTTTATGAACATTTTCAAGGCTCTCCCATTTAACTTAACAATTCATCACTAAGACTGGCTGCTTGGATTATTTAATTTTCACTACCCCTAGGCATGTTTAAAAAAATTGTAATTAATAGAGAGCTTTTCTCTCCATACTTTGTAAATCGTCATTTTGAAGGATGTAGACTCCCCCTTAAATGCGATGTCCTTTCAACCAATCAGAGAGTAGCAGATCCTTTACAACAACACACGATTGTTAAAGAAGCTTGGTAAATCATTGAGCCATACTCAATATGGCGGTTTCATTCAAGAATTCACTATTCAGGTTACTGACAGTGGAGTCCAAATGTTTTCATTGTTCACACTACACAACATAATTAGGAGTCTTATGGAAGAATAAATACAACTAAACAAAGAGCGTTACATTATGTATACATGTTACAGCCCAAACCCTGTTTCAGGACAAACTAATTTAGAATAGGCCAAATTGGTGCATCGAGTGGCTTGTACGATAAACCGATATATCTAGATGATTTTAGGTAATACTAGTTTTCATCATTCTTAAACTATACAAGGAATTGAACTTCACTAGCAAATGTTGTTAGCTAACCTTACCTAACCTAGCCTAAACCTGGTTTGGCCTAGTAAAATTGTGAGCCATAGTAGTTTATCCTATGAGCTAGGCCAGTATTTCAGGATTAACTAATTTACATTAGGATAAATCAGTACATCCTGTGGCACTTAGGATATATCAATTTGGTTTAGTCTGTAATAGTTTGTCCTGGAATCGGGTTTGTACGGTTTATATATGTATATATTATATTATTCCTTAACATAAAAATAAAACAGGCATTTATAGCCATGATAAAAATAAATCAGATCTTAGTAATGGTAAAAATCTGTACTTTTACCTTTATTTAAGTTACAAGAACAGCTGCTTTGAGAGGACTAACCTGAGGGCTTCTTGATTTGCGTTTGGAAGCTACTAGGCGGCATCCAGCCAGCAGCTTCCTTTCCACCCTGATAAACTGATTATTTTTTAAATATTCACGAAGAGATAAAGAGAAGCGAACCTTTCCTAATGGCATCATACATATTCACAAACACTTGAAGAAAACACTTTTTACTTATTTTTTTTAAACAATAGAAATAATAAGGAAACCCTGCCTTTCTTAACCATCCCAAACACACACACACACACAAAAAAAAGCACATTAGTCGAGAAATGCCTATGGGAATTTTTGTTTTACATCAAGAAAAATGCCAAAATGTTTCCAGTGTAATTAAAAAAAGCAGCAAAGAATTTGTATAAAATAGGAAATAAAATCTTATGTATTATTACTTAAATAAATAATTTGTAAGAATTCTATTCAGGATTTATCCAGAAAAAATGTCTTCATTAAATTCTAGAATTTAATTTTAAAGATTACTTCGAAAATGTAAGCGTTATTTCTTTATCTCAGCTGTTTTGAACAATAATTTAAATAAACCCGTACTACACTGTGTTGTAAAATAGTGTTCCTTCCAACGAAATTAAACTACACTACAAAAACTAAAATCCAGATATAAGATATATATATATATATATATATATATATATATATAAATGTGTGAATTTAAGTTTTTTTAGTGTAATTATATACATATATATACACACATACATACATACGCATTAGGTTTGTGCGGAATTCAGAACTTCAGGAAAAAATTAGGAAATTGTGTGTTTCCAAAACCTGGGAGGGAAAACATTTCCCAGTATTTTTTTCTGGAAAAAATATAAACAATATACATTTATTAATGACACTCTCTCAATTTCATGTTTGTAATTATTTTCAATAAAAATGTTAATTTATTAAATTCAAACTAACCTTATCTTCCGTTAAGTAGATGGATACCCAAAACTTTACCATACAACACGATTGAGTGCCATAAAATAACATAACCACATAAAATATAATTGAGGAACTATCTATCCCTGAATAAATTTAAGGCAGGAATATATATTTTTAGAGCAAAATAATTATAAAAAATTTATTTTAAATAACAAATTAATCATGAAATATACCTTCACCACACTTATTTGCAAAAAGACAGGTCTATTACGTAGATGTAATTATTTGGAATGGCACCCATTTGCTTTTTTTTATCCTAGATAATAATAGTTGGATAAAATGGTATTTTTGGGAGTCCAAAAACACTTTTTTTAAGAGCTTTAGTAACATAAATAAAATAGGTAACCAGGCACACCGACTCATTTGAGAAATTTGTCTATTATTCTAATGGACAAGACCGTGCTACACTTTTATTTATTTGGATTAGTTTGAATATTTTGATATTTTACTGTGTAAATATTTAATAAAATTCACGCCGTGAATTTTTTATTTGAATTTTTTTTAGTCAATCTTAAAACATATTTTTATAATTTATTCATATCAAAAATACTTGATTAAAAATACTCAATTGTAATAGTTGGATTAGGACTAGGTTTTTTAATCTACATTACATCAAAACCTTACTCGATACTTGTTATGCAAAATATTATTAAGTTTTTATTTGAAAAAAAAAAACCAATATAAAGATAAATTACTATAAAAGTTCTGAGTGAGTAATTTTTTTACCTTAAAATCTTATTCAGGATTACAGGCTTTTTAAATTTGTTGTTCGTACATATAAGTGCAAATAAATCAGAGTTTTTGAGTTTTTGTCTATTTTCCCAACTCTTCAAAAGTATTTTTGACATTTACCACTACATCTAATTAAATACAAACTTTCAATTATTACTATTTCTAGCCCAAAAGTTTCCCGAAGTCAAAAATGTTATCTCCGCACAGGACTAATTACATATATACGTTACGTACAACATTTATATTTTTTAAAAAACTCGAATTTATTTAAATTAATAATAGGTATGGATAGCTGCCACTCACAAATAATGTTTAAAAGTTGTTTTGAAAAATGACACTTAAATACATGTCCAATTTTCAAACTCAAATGTATGTTTTAAAATTTGACTGTTTATAATTGTATCTATTTATTTAAAGTTTATTTATGTTTAATTATATATTTATACATAGTATATATATTATATATAAATACATATCTATATATTTATCCATACATTTCTGTGTATATTTATAGCTTTTTATTGGTAGGTTATTTATGTTATGACATATATATTTTATGTTACACTATTGATTAGGAATAATGGCATTCTCTATAGGCAAAAACTATGTCTACAACTAAAGCCACGTAAGCGCTGTGTCATGAGTCACATCTTGGCCACCCCTATAGAATAAAAATCAAGTTTTAAGAATTTTGGGGGTATATACTACACTCAGATAATAAGTGTGCCAATTTTGAGCTTTATAACTTATCGAGAATTTGAGTAAAGCTCTGAACATACACCACATAACTTTTATTATATATATATATATA